>CAJHQP010002756.1:0-79242 GCA_905132765.1 Moricandia arvensis | reverse complement strand
ATCTCTTGAGGATCATTGGATCTTGCAAGCTTCTCATCATCCCACCAATACCCTAAACCTAGATCCTTCCGAGCCATGCATATTCCTATGTCCTCCCTCATCTCTCTGCTTTCTTCCGGAACAAGGAGCCGGCCTCTGTCCGGAGAGATATGCGGAGACCACCGAATCAACCGAGGAGTGTCCGAAGGAGAAGAAAGAGACGTTGGAATGGGAAGAAGAAGGAGTGGCTAAGACAGCGATCTGAGCATCGCCGAGAATACAGAGCTGTGAGGCCTTACTGAAGAGACCGTCTCTACGCTTCGTGAAAGTTGTTGCCTTTGAGTTTTTGTCTGTAATCTTCTTCATCTCTGCCTTCCTCTTCGTCCCTCCTCTTTTCACCATTCTTCTTCACCAAGAAAAACGAAACCCTAGTTTTCAAAATTACAGAGCGAAAATAGACAAAGTCGACTGTTGGGGAAGAAGATAGCGAAGTAAGCCCTCTTTGATCTAGCTGGTCGGTATATATAGGTGACGTTGTTGTAATTAGTCTATCCGCTAATCAGTAATTAAAAGTTAATTAACTTAGACTATTTCCTCTTTTAAAACTAATCAGTAATTAAACATAGATTAACTTGCAATATTTCCTTTTTCACAAGTAACATCAAAACCAGACCGGTTCGCTTAAACCTAATTTATTATCGTACCAAGTGCGGTTCGAGTGATAGATTTAAATTAATTACACAACAGATCCTTTTTCTTTACCCCAAAAATTGCATGAACAGCCCCTTGTCTTCTTCTTATTTCGTTTCTTCTCTATAGGGTTTTAATTAGGGGGAATTAGGGTTCTATAATCTCTGTCTTACATTATTATTTCTCAGTTGGCTCTGATTATTCGTTCTTTTAAAGCAAAAAAAGCTGTTCTTTTAGTTCTGGTAATAACTTGCTGAAGAAGCTCTTTGCTGAGGCAAATCAAGATTTGACAAGATTTAATATATAAGCTCTTTGCTTAGCATCTCTTTGGCTGATCGTCTCACTTGAGCCTCCAAGATTCAATGGTGAAACCCATGTCTTCTCCAAGGGTATGTGAATGAGCATATTCATGTGGAATCTCTTGTTTGTAAGCAGCGAGGAGGTGCACTGTGAGATCTCTCTGTATTAGAATTGCTTGCTGAGAGGAGACAAGGCAATGCAGTTTCTTGAGGAGTTCCTGTAGTGGCACTGGCTGATTTGTATTTGGCTGTTGAGGTCATGGATCTTGAAATCAAGTAAGGGTTGTGATAAGGTGACATGTTTGCTGATTTGGTAACCAAGTACTTCTCATTATTCTTCATTTCTTTCTTAGGTCAACCAAGATGCTGATATGCTTCAGAAGAGCGCTGCCAAAGACAAATAGCTCAAGAAAAACCCTTAAACTGCTTCAACAGATCTCTTTGTTATTAAACAAAGAACTTGACCCTCCTTTTGTTTCATTGCTGATGGTTCCAGTTAACTTGACCACTGTTTTTCAACTTACTTTTCAGATCAGCAACTTGTAGCTATCAGACAGATATAGCAGCTGCTCAGCAATTAGCCAAAGCAAACAGTGCACAGGAGTAAGTACATGTCTACCATTACCTTAAGACTGCTCCTGCCTGTTATTGTTCTGTCTCCCATCAGCAAGTTTTTGTTGTCTGTTTGACCATAGCTCTTAAAACTTACGGTTCTTGCATAGCTTTGGATCTCTTTGTTGTTATAGGCTTGAAAACATTCAAGCAACAGTACCTGATTCTTCCATTGTCGTTTTACACAGTTTGCAGAAATTGACTTCTAAATTTTGAGGTCTTTCACCCTTTTTATTGATATTTTCTAAGCCTTTTCATTCATAGTCATACACAATTCTATGTAGTATTGGTGTTGTTGTGAAAAGATTGGATACTTGACAGTGCTTCTGGCTATTATTACGCACTATGTGTGACTCAAAGTCTGGACTATATTACAGTGACTCAATAGGTAGGTAACAGTTATCAAGTTTTTTCTTCATGTGGGCGTACACTGGTAATGAAACAGGACGTTGGCTGACACAAGATTAGGCATACACTGTGGTCAAAACTCCTTTGATAATGGAACTACTAGCAGCCTGTATCTTCTTCCGAAGCTGGACCAAGTATGGTGAAACCACCCCTGGCGTGTGGTCTCGGCTTCTTTAAACCAGAAAGTTAACTGTGAACGGACCCGACCCGCTTGTTGATTTTGGCAACAACAAGAAGAAAGAGACTAGATGAGAAACCGAAGAGAAAGTGGCTGTAGAAGAGAAAGCTGCATTGAAGGCTAGAGAAACTAACTGCTAAGAAACGAGTTGAAGATAGAGAAACTAACTGCGTGTATCTTTTTCTCAGGATTGGTCTTATGTTATGTTAGCTGTTGTTCTGAATGCATCAATCAATTTCTCTTTGTTGTACACAAACCTATTGAATTTGTATATATATATATAAAGTTAATAAACCATCAAAGCACTGCAGCATGACAAAAAAAACTTACAGAAACTGAGAACAAAATTCAAGTTTTAAGACAAACCCCAAAATGTTGACAGAGACAGCAAGATAAGCAAAATTATGAGGTTGCAGGAGCTAATCCCTCAATTAACTATTAATCATTCGATCACTTTGACTTTCTGATGGCTTGTTTTAGAAACCATATCTATATGAGTCTCAACACACGACAGTGAAAGTATAAAATGGCAACCATTGAGTAAAGAAATATTTCATTAAAAAAAGTTACATGAGTTTGGAACTGAAACTACAAATATTGATCCAAGATCAAACCAGGCAATACTCAAATTACATGCGAACTCAACAGCCAGTACCTAGTAATTGAACTCATCATCATCATCAGATGAGAAAAGGAGCCACAAACTCACCATCTAGGTTGGCCAAACCTTCAAAAATTGTATCATAATCAACATTAGCTAAATCAAGATCAAGCAGGTTTTGATTGTTGCAAGAGTTTTCAGAAACCGCCTCAATCTGATGATCATCATAATCTTTTTCTTCACTTTTCTCGTCATGTGAACCATCTAGGATCTGCTCAAAATCCATGTCGGTCCACTCTTCACAACTTTCCTCAGCATGAGCAGTGTTCTTGTAGTTGTTGCAAAAACTGTCAGAAACAGACATGATCTGATCATCCTCCACAATCTGGTGATCATCTTCTTCAGTTTTCTTGTCACAATCAAAACCATTGAGGAGTTGCTCAAGATCCATGTTGCTCCACTCTTCAAACTTTTCCTCAGCATGAGACAAAGCGAAGATTCTCGTAGGTCAAAACTACTGTCCCAAACAGACATGATCTGATCATCCTCTGTAGTGATTAGGGTTTGAGGTAGTAAATCATCAACATCGATTAGGGTTTGATCAACCTCACTCTTACTCATCTTCTCCTCCTTCTCGTCCATGACAACAAGCGAAGATTCTCTTTGATCAAAATCGATAGCTTCATCCTCAAGCAACCGCTTGGCATCTCTCTGCAGTAACTTCAAGGACTCAATGGCTTGCATGATCTCTTGAGGATCATTGGATCTTGCAAGCTTCTCATCATCCCACCAATACCCTAACCCTAGATCCTTCCGAGCCATGCATATTCCTATGTCCTCCCTCATCTCTTTGCTTTCTTCCGGAACAGGAACAGGAGCGGGCCTCTCTCCGGAGAGATACGCGGAGACCAACGAATCGACCGAGGAGTGTCCGAAGGAGAAGAAAGAGACGTTGGAGTGGGAAGAAGAAGGAGTGGCTAAGACAGCGATCTGAGCATCGCCGAGAAGACAGAGCTGCGCGGCCTTACTGAAGAGACCATCTCTACGCTTCGTGAAAGTTGTTGCCTTTGAGTTCTTATCTGTTATCTTCGTCATCTCTGCCTTCCTCTTCGTTCCTCCTCTTTTCACCATTGTTGAAGAAACGAAACCCTAATTTTCAAAATATTACAGAGCCAAGAAACTAGACAAATCCTAGAGCGAATGTTTTTTTTTCGTTGGAGAAAAGAAAGATAGCAAAGTAAACACTCTCAATCTATCTGGTCGGTATATATAGATTTTGTTGTTGTAATTAATTTATCCGCTAATCAGTAATTAAAATCTAATTAACTTAGACTATTTCCTTTTTTGAAGTAATCAGTAATTAAACTTTGATTACCTTACAATATTTCCTTTTTAAAACTAAACATTAAACCAAAACCGGTTAGATTAATCCTAATTTTATTTACTCGTACCAAGTTCGGTTCGAGTGAAGGAAATAAATTAATTACCGAATTGAACCGAACCGGTTCTCTTCTTTTCTTCGCTCTAGGGTTTCGATCAGGGAATTAGGGTTTCTAATCTCTACATGATTTCTCCGTTGGCTCTAGATTTCTTATCGAACAAGAAAGCTGTGCTTCGTTCTGTGGGTTTGAACTTCGCTTGGCTTTTCATCTTCCTGTAAATC
Source organism: Moricandia arvensis (assembly GCA_905132765.1). Taxonomy (NCBI): domain Eukaryota; kingdom Viridiplantae; phylum Streptophyta; class Magnoliopsida; order Brassicales; family Brassicaceae; genus Moricandia; species Moricandia arvensis. The sequence goes on along the minus strand of CAJHQP010002756.1, from coordinate 74,812 downwards.
AAAGCTTTTGCATCTTTGCTTGATTCATACATTTAACCAAACCTTTTGACTACAAATGTTCATCTCTTAGGTTTTGCTGTTTCTCTTTTAGGGGATGTTGGCTGTAGTTTCGGTTAAGCAAAGGGAACAAAAGGTTCTGCAAAATCTTGATTCAGAACGAGAAAAACTTGTTCAACAAGTAATACTCTGCCATTGTCTTAAGATTGCTCCTGTTAGTGTCCTTTCCATCTCATCAGCAAGTTTTGTTGTTTGGCATTACTTTGAACCTCATAGTTTTGGATCTGTTTGTTGTATAGACTTGACACTTTTTGTGAGGATTGGTATTGTGTTCTTATAACTATTGTTCAATTTCTTTTTTGTTGTACACAAACCTATTAACTTCCTATACATAAAGTTAAACAACTATCAAAACACTGCAACATGACAAAAGAACAAAAAAAAACTTAAAAGAAACTGAGGATTAAATTCAAGTTTTAAGACAACCTCAAAAATGTTGACAGAGACTGAGACATCATTCAAATCCAGGATACAAAACCCTCTTTGGACTTCAAAAAAGGTTTTTTAGTTTTGTTGTTGCGAGAGCTAACCCCCCTGAACCAACAACTAATCATCCAAGACTCACGTTTTTTTTTGTTTTTGATGATAGAGACATAACCAACACACTTTCAAGAAGCTCCAGGGACAGCAGCGGTTGCAGTAGCATACATGTTTGAGTCTTGATTTGCATATCCGTTGTTGTAACCTTGTCCTCTTGTGTATCCTCCGTTCCACTGGTGGCCCGAGTCACCTCTCCACTGTACATTTTAAGATTACAGTAAAGGTAAGGTACAAGCTACCAAGTTGGTTAAACATCCATGCCACAGAATCTAAAACTAAGTTTTGACCTGACCATACTAATAGTAAGGTTACATTAAGACAAAACACACTAATCTAACTTAAGCTTTCATGTACCTGTCTGTTTGGGCTTCGTCCCCAAGAAAGCCGGACAGTGTTTTTCCCTATGACTGTCCCATTCAAGCTCCCAATGGCTTCTTCAGCACTCTGCCTGTCAAAAACCAATGGCATGTCACTTTGCAACAACCCATCTTCTAGATCAGCAAGTTTGAGAAGCACTGAACATGTTAGTGTACCTGTTACCAAACTGGACAAAACCGCATCCTTTTCCTACAGGGATCTTCACCGAAACAACCTCCCCAAACTGGGAGAAAGGTTGCATAAGGTCTTCTTCAGTAACATCAGCATCAATGCCACCAACAAATATCTGCAATGTGAATAAAAAAGAAAGACAATGAGCAATGAGTGTACTGTTGATAACAGAGAAAATAGCTAGGAGAACTCACTGTTGAGTTATTTGATTCCCCATCAGACACTGAACCATTCCCTCCATGTCCCCCAGCTAATGTCAGAGCTAATCCAATCAAAACATTACATATTCACTTGCTACTCAAGTAAATGCTTAACTAAACCACTTTAAATTCACAAAACAGCTTTTCACTTACCTTGTGAACCATTTTGTTGGCCATAAGCAGCAGCCCTTTTAGGAGTTGCAATACCAACACGCATTTGCCTGCTTGAACAGAAAGCACCATTCATCTCAGTCAAGGCCCTTGACCGCTCGTTCTCATCACCAAACCTGACAAAGCCGTAACCTTTGGAACGTCCAGTGTTGGAATCAATCACAACTTTTGCACCCTTGACAGATTGATATCCAGCAAAAGTCTCTAACAGTAGAGTATCAGTCACGTCTGGAGCCAAATTGTTGAAACATAAACTTGATTTGGGTTAATCATTGGGCTAATAATCTAATAATCATGTTAGCCCAAATTTGACCCAAGTTCTAGAATTTATCTAGAAAAATCTTCCACCTCCTTAAGATAAAAATCTAGATATTTTCATAGAATTATCTAGATAATTAAAATAAAAATATCAAGATATTTTAGTAGAATTATCTAGATTTAAGAATAAAATATGTAAGATATTTTGTATTTTGGAGGCTATAAATACCTCCACTCTCTTCTCATTTTGTATCATCCAAGTTTTCAAGAATCATCCAAGAAATAAAAAAAGTTTCCTCTTCATAAAATCTCTTCTCTTCAAACACTTAAACACTTTCTCCATTTCTAATAAGTTTCTCATTCCAACAAAGTGGTATCAGAGCTACAAGATCATTTTGAAGATGGCAAGTAGTGGTGTTCCCTTCCAAGTTCCAATGCTCACAAAGAGCAACTATGACAATTGGAGTTTAAGGATGATTGCTATCTTAGGAGCACATGATGTATGGGAGATAGTTGAGAAAGGCTTCATTGAACCAGAGAATGATGGTGGTTTATCTCAAGCTCAAAGAGATGGCTTGAGAGATTCAAGAAAGAGAGACAAGAAGGCTCTCTGTCTAATCTATCAAGGTTTAGATGAAGATACATTTGAGAAGGTTGCTGGAGTAAAGACGTCTAAAGAAGCATGGGAGAAGCTTCAGACCTCTTACAAGGGAGCGGAACAAGTTAAGAAGGTACGTCTTCAAACTTTACGAGGAGAATTTGAGTCATTACAAATGAAGGAAGGTGAACTCATCTCAGATTACTTCTCAAGAGTCTTGATGGTTACTAATAACCTTAAAAGAAATGGTGAGAAGTTAGATGAGGTGAGAATCATGGAGAAAGTTCTTAGATCGCTCGATTCAAAATTTGAGCATATTGTTACCGTAATTGAAGAGACAAAAGACTTGGAGACAATGACGATGGAGCAACTTCTTGGATCACTACAAGCTTATGAAGAAAAGAGGAAGAAGAAAGAGGATATTGTTGAGCAAGTTCTCAAGATGAGAATTGATCACAAAGAAGAAAGTAGCCGAAATAATCCAAGACGTGGTGGCGGTCATTTCAGAGGAAGAGGTCGTGGTGTAAATGGACGAGGTTGGAGACCATATGAAGACAACTTTAACCAAAGAGGAGAGAGCTCATCAAGAGGTCGTGGAAGAGGAAATGCAAAATCAAGGTACGATAAATCAAATGTCAAATGCTATAGATGCGGAAAGTTTGGACATTATGCTTCTGAATGCAAAACTCCAAACAACAATAGAGTTGAAGAGAAGTCCAACTATGTTGAAGAAAGGAGTAATGAAGAAGATATGATATTGATGGCTTACAAGAAGGATGAGCCAAATGAAGTTAGCAGATGGTACCTTGATAGTGGTGCTAGCAATCACATGTGTGGGAACAAAAACATGTTTGTGGAGCTTGATGAATCGGTGAAAACCAATGTGGCTTTGGGAGATGAATCGAAGATGGAGGTGAAAGGTAAAGGTAATATTCTCATCCGCTTAAAGAATGGAGATCATCAATTCATTTCTAATGTTTATTACATCCCAAGCATGAAGACCAACATCTTGAGCCTAGGACAACTCTTGGAGAAAGGTTATGATATTCGACTAAAGGATAATAACCTTACTCTAAGAGATAATGCAAATAATCTCATCACAAAAGTACCAATGTCAAGCAATAGAATGTTTGTCTTAAACATTCAAAATGACATTACACGATGTCTCAAGATGTGCTACAAGGAGGAGTCATGGCTTTGGCATCTTCGGTTTGGGCATCTAAACTTTGGAGGCTTAGAGCTACTTTATAAGAAACAAATGGTGAGAGGATTACCTTGCATCAACCATCCAAACCAAGTGTGTGAAGGGTGTTTACTTGGAAAGCAATTCAAAATGAGTTTTCCAAAGGAGTCGGAGACAAGAGCAAGAAAGCCATTAGAGCTCATACATACAGATGTATGTGGCCCAATCAAACCAAGCTCACTTGGTAAGAGTAACTACTTCCTTCTCTTTATTGATGATTTTTCAAGAAAAACATGGGTTTACTTTTTGAAAGAAAAATCAGAAGTGTTTGAAAATTTCAAAAAGTTTAAAACCCAAGTTGAGAAGGAAAGTGGTCTTGTGATTAAGACCATGAGATCCGATCGGGGAGGAGAATTTATGTCCAAGGAATTTCTGAAGTATTGTGAAGATAATGGTATTCGAAGACAATTGACGGTGCCAAGATCACCTCAACAAAATGGAGTAGCGGAAAGAAAGAATAGGACTATTCTTGAGATGGCAAGAAGCATGCTCAAGAGTAAGAATCTACCAAAGGAGTTATGGGCAGAAGCAGTCGCGTGTGCGGTGTACATATCAAACCGATCTCCAACGAAGAGCGTTTCTGGAAAGACACCACAAGAAGCTTGGAGTGGAAGGAAGCCCGGTGTCTCACACCTAAGAGTCTTTGGAAGCCTTGCTCACGCTCACGTTCCAGACGAGAAGCGGAGCAAACTAGACGACAAAAGTGAGAAGTACATTTTCATTGGGTATGATGCTAACTCCAAAGGCTACAAACTCTACAATCCTGAAACAAAGAAGACAGTTATAAGTCGGAATGTCATCTTTGATGAAGAAGGAGAATGGGATTGGAGATCAAATAATGAAGACTACAACTTCTTTCCATCTTTTGAAGAAGAGAACTTGGAGCAAATAAGAGAAGAACCAGCTACACCACCAACTTCACCAACACCAAGTTCTCAAGGGGATGAAAGCTCAAGTGAAAGGACTCCACGTTTTAGAAGTCTACAAGACATTTATGAGGTAACCGAAAATCAAGACAATCTCACTTTATTTTGCCTTTTTGCGGATTGCGAGCCTATGAACTTTGAAGAAGCTCAAGAAAAGAAGTCATGGAAAAGTGCAATGGATGAAGAAATCAAGTCAATCCAAAAGAATGATACATGGGAATTGGCTTCACTTCCTAATAGGCATAAGGCAATAGGTGTGAAGTGGGTGTACAAGGCAAAGAAGAACTCTAAAGGAGAAGTTGAAAGATACAAGGCGAGACTGGTGGCAAAAGGTTATAGTCAAAGAGCTGGAATCGACTATGATGAGGTATTTGCTCCAGTTGCTCGTTTAGAAATAGTTAGACTAATCATTTCACTGGCAGCCCAAATGAGATGGAAGATACATCAAATGGATGTCAAATCTGCCTTCTTAAATGGAGACCTTGAGGAAGAAGTCTACATTGAGCAACCACAAGGCTACATAGTCAAAGGTGAAGAAGACAAAGTCTTAAGGCTGAAGAAGGCACTTTATGGATTAAAGCAAGCACCAAGAGCATGGAACACTCGGATTGATAAGTACTTCAAGGAGAAAGACTTCATCAAGTGTCCATATGAGCATGCACTTTATATCAAAACCCAAAACAATGATATATTGATTGCATGCTTGTATGTGGATGACTTAATATTCACTGGCAACAATCCGATTATGTTTGAAGATTTCAAGATGGAGATGACAAAGGAGTTCGAGATGACTGATATTGGATTGATGTCATACTACCTTGGCATTGAAGTAAAGCAAGAAGAAAATGGAATCTTCATCACTCAAGAAGGATATGCTAAAGAAGTGCTTAAGAAGTTCAAGATGGAAGACTCAAATCCAGTTTGCACACCAATGGAATGTGGAGTCAAGTTGTCAAAAGAAGAAGAAGGAGAGAGTGTTGATCCAACACTTTTTAAGAGCTTAGTTGGAAGTCTACGTTATCTAACTTGCACAAGGCCCGACATCTTACACGCGGTTGGAGTTGTGAGTCGATATATGGAGCATCCAACAACAACTCATTTCAAGGCAGCTAAGAGGATCTTACGCTATATCAAAGGTACAATCAACTTTGGCTTGTATTACTCTATCTCTGACGATTACAAGCTTTTTGGATATAGCGATAGTGACTGGGGTGGAGACGTTGATGACCGGAAAAGCACAAGTGGCTTCGTATTTTTCATTGGAGAAACCGCTTTCACATGGATGTCAAAAAAGCAACCAATTGTTACCCTCTCTACTTGTGAAGCGGAGTACGTAGCGGCTACTTCATGTGTTTGCCATGCTATTTGGTTACGAAACTTGCTAAAGGAGTTGAGCCTACCACAAGAGGAGCCAACGAAGATCTTTGTTGATAACAAGTCGGCAATAGCATTGGCGAAGAATCCAGTCTTCCATGATCGGAGTAAGCACATTGATACTCGTTATCACTACATTCGAGAATGTGTTGCCAAGATGGATGTGCAATTGGAGTATGTGAAGACAAATGATCAAGTAGCTGATATCTTCACCAAACCACTCAAGCGTGAAGACTTTATCAAGATGAGGAGCTTACTAGGAGTAACCAAATCAAGTTTAAGGGAGGGTGTTGAAACATAAACTTGATTTGGGTTAATCATTGGGCTAATAATCTAATAATCATGTTAGCCCAAATTTGACCCAAGTTCTAGAATTTATCTAGAAAAATCTTCCACCTCCTTAAGATAAAAATCTAGATATTTTCATAGAATTATCTAGATAATTAAAATAAAAATATCAAGATATTTTAGTAGAATTATCTAGATTCAAGAATAAAATATGTAAGATATTTTGTATTTTGGAGGCTATAAATACCTCCACTCTCTTCTCATTTTGTATCATCCAAGTTTTCAAGAATCATCCAAGAAATAAAAAAAGTTTCCTCTTCATAAAATCTCTTCTCTTCAAACACTTAAACACTTTCTCCATTTCTAATAAGTTTCTCATTCCAACACAAATCTCCCACGAATATCGACAGGTCTGGACCACCGTTTTCTGAAGCTCTCTTTTCACCGGTGCTGAAAGATGCCCAGTTTAGACGAAAGGGCTGGTCTGCGTTGGGCATGGTTACACCGTTATAACTTTGAAGTACTTCCTCAGCTGCTGAACGTGAAATAAACTCCACAAAACCATACCCTTCTGACTGATTAGTTTGCTTGTTTCTTATCACTTTCACAGAAGAAACCTGCAACATAAAGAAACCATAAGCTAAAAGAGGAAAGAAAAAAACAACTTTATAAGCTAAACGGAACACTGGTCTGATTAATGAGAAGGACGACCAGTTGAGAAACGGTCTCGTGACATGTTAAAAGGTGGCAAATGTACTTTTCTTGTCTTATGACAATGAACTTTAAAGTTGTTCTTTTAAAAGTCAACGCACTTCTCCATTACCATAAATGTCAACCTATCACACCATGTTCACTTATTACATCTTAAACATACCAAAAGTTTCTAAGTTTTACATTGGATTCACGACAGCGAATCTATTTAGCAGCATCTGGCATATAAATCCCAAATTTTACGAAATAATTTACATAAATATAAGTCTCCAAAAAAAAATTAAATCAAAATTACTACTAAAAATGAATATAATCTCAAGACCAGCTTTTAAGTAACCGAACACAGTGTCGGATCTGTAAACTGATGTTATATCTATCACTTTCGTTGTCCGAACAAAAAAAGAAGAACAGATTAAAGAAGAAAAGGTAATAATAACCTCGTTGGTGTGAGAGAAACATGTGTGGAGGTAACTCTCGTCCATCCAATGAAGAAGGTCACCAACCCAAAGAGTCTTCACATCATCTCCACCAGATCCACCACGCTGGTGATTCTGCTGCTGCTGGTGATAAGGAGCGTAGTGAAACTGATGAGGATGATGATGATAGTGACCTTGACTGTACGGAGCGTATTGGTGAGGATACATCATCATCTGTTGTTGCTGTTGCATCATCGCCATTGGGTACTGCATCGCCGCCATCCATTGTTGTTGCTGCCAGTGTTGTTGTTGCGGCGGAGTAGGAGGAGTCGGTTGCTGCAACGGTGGCGTTGTTCCGGCTGGTGAAGAATCTGGACCGTTGTTTGTCGTCTGCATCTTTGGAAGAGTCTTGATCCGATCTTGAATAGACACCACCTCTCTCTCTCTCTCACGACGTTGTTGTGGAGCTTCTGTGGTAATGGTGGAAGCGAGGAGGGAGAGAGAGAGGAGATTAGATTTGGTGTTTGGAAGATAATGGAGGCGGAGAGAGAGAGAGAGAGAAGGAGAGTGTGTTGTGTTAGATTCGGAGGGTTTAAGGTCTGAAAGAGAAGTGGTGGGAACGTGGGACCCAGTTAAGTCCTTGAAGTTAGATCTAACGGTTCTGATTCGACCGAAGTTTTAGGGTTGACATCAACTCATGACAGTTGATGATCTAAGTGCTAAATCGGGTAAACTAAAGTTGATTTGAAAATCCTTCAACGTTATTCGGATAAATACATACTATACACTAAAAATTAGAACAAAAGTAGTAAATTAACCGAACCGAATCCGATCCGAATAAGTAGTACCAAACCTGATCCGATAATATTCGAAAAAATTCAAAATTTTGGTATTTAGAAAACCAAACGGAACCAGATCCGAATCAAAATATTTCGGGTACATGAAAAAATCCAAATCAAAATTGTATAAATAGATATATTAATTAATTTAGATCTAATATCCAAAAAATATCTCAAAATAAAAAAAACTCAGAAATTATATACAAAGAGAGTCGCCACAAGAATATTTTTCTTTTCTTTTTTCAATTTTTGGTTTTTAATTTTTGTTTCAATGGATCTTTATTTGGTTTTCGGGTATATAGTATAAATTAATATTTTGGAACCAGAAACCCGAAATTATATCGGGTTCAACCGGGTTTTAAAGATGTTACTAAACCCGAACTAAACTCGACTAAATTCGAATTGAACTCGAGTAAATCCAAACTAAACTTTTATAATATTCGAATGGGGCTGAAATTCATAAACCTAAAAATCTGAAACCCGATTGAACCAGAATTGAAACCCGATTGCTCCCCCCAAATGCCTATCCCTATAGTAAATCATGAAATTTTTTTTAACATTTGTAAACTTAATTTATTTATTTTTTTGAAAAAAAGTTTAGATATCTATCCACCAATGTTCAAGATTACATCCATCCTCGCAGAAGCAATTCCTTGACCACTTCCCTTCAGTTGGTTCTTTCTTGTTTAAACCGTTGTTTATCTGTAAATCGAACCTCTGGCAGCACACAGTTCAGTTGCAGCAAGACAAAACCAAATGGCAAGTATCAAACTACAACTTTTATTGAAAATGACATAGAATTTCAAGAATCGCATGATTCCTCTATCAAGTTACAGTTAAACATTCTAATGTGTACAGTGCTTCGCCTTTTAAAAAAACTCGAAACTAAAATTCAGAGCTAAAACTAACAAGACCAGTTTTCAGTCAGTGGTGGAACAAGACAAAAGTCAAACGAATCTATTAAGAAAATTGACACTGAGTATCGAATCAAATGTCAGAAATTGACTTTGATATTGCTATCACTAAACAGAGCATAACACTCTACATCACAAGGCTTGGAAACTTCCCACAGTGATATAATTTTTACTGAGCGTTGCTAAGAGCATCCAAGAATAGTAAAAAATGACATGGAGACTCTCTTGTACAAAAACTTAGCAGTATTTCATATAAAATGCTTGAAACCGCATTAGTTGTCCTGGTCCAAGACAGTTTTGGTTATATACTCTGAAGAACAAAGAACGCTTGGATATTATTTTAGCACAGCTTCGTTAAACACGACACTCCCACTCATTAGCATTTCTTGAAAAAGTTAGGTGAAAATCACAAAAGCAGCATTTTGATCATATCAAATATAGGGGTCAACAAGTTACCAGAAGAAGGGAAAACAACCTATGAAGCATGAAGCATCGTATCGATACCAAGCTGAAAAAGAAAGATGGAGAAAGAAATGGAGCTATTATAGGAAGCGTGAAACGATGAAATCAAAGCACGATTCAGAAAACTGTGTCTTTGTGTGGGAGTGCGATGTGTTTAGCTATACAAAATTCCCACATCGGAAAAAACACACTTTTGCTTGTTGTATATATAAGTTTACTTCACTTACACAGTTTGTCGAGCTTAGTAATGCAGGCTTGTGATCCAAGTGGAGACTATAAGATGATGGAACACTGGGTCGATCTTGTTGGATCGGGGTTCGTATGAGCAATTTGCTGGCCTGCCCATTCCAAGTTGGGAGTTGAGTGGTGGAACTTGAGTGAAGGAGCTTGTGGTTCGCACACTCTTAGAGCGGAGGAGATTGCGTGAGGCTGGTTTCACAGAGCAGCGTTCACCTTCCGCTTTCAACGGTGGAAGGATTACGGGTCAGTGCTCTCTTGAGCCTACTATGACCCAATAAGCCAGTTCCTCTTGAACCATCTCTTTTTAATATAATTGGGTTATTACTATTGGGTATTGCATTCCTACTAAAATGATCAATTCATTTTTAACATTTTATTTTATATGAAACAAACTTCAACTCCCAACATTTTCGTTTTAATACTGAAAGCGTTGATAGTACGGTGTAATTACTAATACATACCTATCCAACTTTTTCATGATTATGAGTTACAAAATTGTTTAATTAGTAATTCTTCCACTGTCAAAAGCGTTCATCTCTCACTTTCAACGGTGGAAAGATTACGGGCAAATGCCTTTCGAGCCCACTATAACCCAGTTCATCTCTCACTTTCAACGGTGGAAAGATTACGGGCAAATGCCTTTCGAGCCCACTATAACCCAATAAGCATGTTCCACTTGACCCCTTTCTTTTTAGTACAATTAGGCTTTTACTATTGGATTTTACATTCCTACTGAAATGGTCAATTCAGTTCCCAACATTTTCCTTTTTATATTTATATTGGATATTCAATTCCCAACATTTTCGTTTTAATACTGAAAGTGTTTATAATAGTTTATATTTTTTGTCTGGTTGACAACATTGAAGGTATCATTACTATAGGCTATCAAATTAGAAAATAAAACGGCATAACAACAGTGTAATTACTAACACATACCTATTCGACTTTTCATGACTATGAGTTACAAAACTGTTTAATTAGTAAAAATTAAACATAATATAGACTATTGTTTTAGGGAGTAGAAATGATATCAAGAAGAAGAAGAAAAAAGCAAAACTAGTGATTTAGTTTTTTTTTCATCTGATTATTTTCATTGATAACATTAACTGATACAAGAAGATTGAATACTAAAACTTGTAGACCACATCAAGATCTCCAGAAACCAGACCCAAAAGAAGGAGACTAAAGCTCAAAAGACAAGACATGAGCAACTAAAAAGAACAATAAATAGAACAATAAACAAGATGCTACAGTCCTGCAACTAGCTAACTGAATCCAGATACAACCCAACAAGAGATACTAGAACTTAATTGACTATGACTAGTCGGATGTCTTTCCATGAAAAAGCAAGAGACCACATACCTTCAAGGACTTCTTCATGAATAGCAGCAACCTTCATCTGAACCATCCATCCACGATGACACCACACAAACCATTTTGACGAAACCAAGACAGAACCCATAAAGAAGCAACACCCGGTAAAATGTCCTACTCAACAGAACCTTCATTCAGACGCTTCAAAGCCACAACCTCATTATATTTCTTCAACTTCAAAAAGCCACCGAGGATATAACAGAGAACAAAGACAGACTAGCAAAACACACTTATTAAAGGAACGAGAGGACTCCTAAGAAATAGAGAGATGGAGAGTTTCCCCGAAACCAGCTTGTTCTCGACGATAACCTACAACTACTCAACACAAACCACTACGACGCTGCTACATCGTTGCTGAATCAAAGACCAACTAAGACAACTATATACTCCATCACATATTAAACAAATACTACCCCTACAGAGAAGACAAAATCCACAAACTAAACGAAACCCTAAGGAAAGCTAGAGAGGATCCAAGGCCCACTACAAGGAAGATAAAAACTCAAAAAGAAGGCATCAAGAGCACAAAATACTGGAGGAGGGGCGAGCAGATCTAGGGATTCAAAAGAGTACCAAACTCTGATAGCGAAACACCTCGCACACGACAGTGGTTAAAATTTAAAGAGTTTTATTTTTTCCAGTTTCTCTCTTCTTTATCCTCTTAAAACAAACTTTCGTCCGCTCAGATCTGCTCCGACGTTATTGGAGCATCCCCGGGCGTCCGGCTGCCGGAGGCCTCTCTCTTCCATTCTATGTTTTCGTCTTTTCTTCCTTATTCTTCCCATGCTGCTATCGACTTGTTCCGGTCTATGACTAGGTGTGTCTCTGTCGTTTTGTGAATCTGCGCACAAGTTTGTTGTCGGCGGTGGAGAGGAGGCTTATTAAGGAGTCATAACGCGGTAGCGTGAATTTCAACTGGTCGGCGGAGAGAGTGATTGTGTTTCCCCTTTGATCCTCTCTCATGATCTCTTCACTCGCAGTGGTGTTATGGAACACCGTATGGTTGATTGCAGTGTCTCTGCTGCTCTTGTTCGGCGTGCCATGCAGCTTCTTTGTTTGGAATCGCCTCTTACGTGTTGTAGGGTTCATCTCCATCTTGACAGAGTCAAAGGCAACTTCGGTGGTGCACTTCAGAGCTGAGTCGAGGTCGAGTACGCAGGCTGTGTTGATGGTACATGGCTGTCTCGGCTCGTGTTAGCATGCTGAGAAGATACCCACACGGTTGGTTATGGCTGTTTCAAGCATTTCGCGGTGTATCACCTCTCTTTCCAGTAGCATCTCAGCGTCACCAAATCAATCCTTCTGATGGATTTGCGGCCGCATCTCAAATCGGGGTCTTGGCGCATGCGTTTATTTTCTCTGTTTTACTATTGACACATGTGATTTTTGCAAATCACTATCATCGTTTCTTTGGTTCTCGGAGATGGCAAGAGGCGTCCTGGCTTTAGTCTAGTTGTGATGGTCTATCTCTTGTGTTCAGTTGCTATCCCACTACCGGTGAAGGGTATATTGTCTCATCATTAGTAGCGTAGCTGGATGATTATGTGCAGGTTGTTAGTACCTCCTCGGTTTCTGTTGTGGCTTGGAGGTCAGGCCTTCTTTGTACATGTCATGTGGCGGAAATAGTAGGACTTTGCTTGGATTGGGAGGCGGTTTCAAATGTTGTGTGGTGTTGAGTACAAGCCAGGCTTTGGTGGCGATTGTAAGGCTCTAGGTATGTATCTGAAACCCTCCCCTATTAGTCGTATGGGGCGTCATTGTTAATGATGGTTACAAGATCGGTGGAGTTCATTGAGAGCTAGCTACTTCGGAAACGACATAAGAAGTCATGTCATCCAAGGCAACAAGGAGAACTTCACCTTCGAGTGGTTTCGTTGATAGTTGAGAATAGTAACTAACTGATCCTAGAGAATTTCGAAAGACGGGTGAGCGGAACGTGCCGGATTTCGTAGATGGGCGAAGCTTGCTTTGTACCAAATTGATTTTGGAAATTTTGTTCAAAACCTGCTTGTAATCGGATCTAAAATTCTTGTCTTAACGGGTTGAATTAATATATATTATAAAAAGAAAAGATAAATGTTTAAGAATGTATATTGAAAACTTTTGCTTGGACACAGTGTAAATAAAGTGAATTAGGTGTTTTATGCACCATGTAATAATATTTTTAAATTTAAAATAAAAATATAATTATGCTAAAATTCTCCATATTATTATTTTATAATAATACTGTAATATAAATTTTAATTAAGTTAAACATAAACTTAAGATAAAATAAATATTTTGATTTAATTTAAATTATATTTAAGAAAAGATATTATATATGTAAAATTATAACTTTAGATAGATTTTCATTTATTATTTTAGTTAAGATTTATTAAATCAGTTTGTATAAATTTTTGTGAGAATTCAACTTTTACCCCATTTTTTTGTATCACATTTTATATTTACTTATTTACAGGACAAATACATTTTTATTAAGAGATAAAAAGTCGTTCTACTCTTGATTTATAGATATATAAGATAAATAATTATTTTATAAACAATAAAAATATAAAAATATTTTTAAAATTAGAGCTTTCTTATAAAGTTTCATTCGAGTTTCTTTTTGAAAATTTTATAAAATATATTTTAAAATTAAAAAAAAAATCATGTGGAAACTATTTTTAAATTTTGATTTTAAATTTGAAGTATTTATTTGTTTATTTTTTAAATCATAAACCCCATTCGTGAAATCTAAACTATAAGTCTATATTAATTAACCCTAAAGATAGAAATATTTATTTATCTCTTTAAAACTAAGGGTAAATGTAGCTAGAATAAACATGAAAAGTTGTTTTAATGATTTGATAGTTTAAGCAATTTCTCTATTTTTTAAAAAAAAAAATTGATATAAAAAATATAATGATTAAAAGTAAAATAAAATATTTCTAAAATAAAATAAACAATATTTCTAAAATTCGTAGATATCAAAAGAAAACAAATATTTTTACAACTAAAAGGTTAATTTAGAAAAAAACTTTATAAATTTTTCAAAATTTTGTTTAGCAATAAAACCGTATGATTATAAAAAATATACTTAAATAAGATTTCAAATTTTTTAAAAAGTTATATTTTTATCCTAATATTATTTGATGTTGTACCGGAATAGATATATTTTAGTGATGATCCATGATTTATTTCGATATTCTAAAAGCTGTACCAAAAATAGAAACTAACATTAAATATAATTAAATATGTCACATATAGTTATAAACCGTGATTCATTTTAGTATGTCACATCACAATTCTGTGAAAATAATTGTCGAGATGATATTTGTGAAATTATTTCAATGTAATGGAGATATATATTGGAAAATTGTCAAAATACCATATTCTTACTACTATTTTTCATGTTTACTTTAATCATTTTTACCCTTATTTAGAATTTAAAAGTAAGATAGGATTTTGGAATGTGGAATGTAGAATTTTAATTATAGATTTTTTTTAAAAATACTTCTTAATCAAAAAGATATTTATGAAATGTCTACCATGACAATTCACCATATACATTCATATCAAAGTTAAACATTGGACAGAAGATATATATTAACCTATATTTGTATGTCAGCATAAACTAAAATCCTAACGAATCCAGTATATACACATATCGTAGTAGCCCAGTACACATGGTGCTTCATAGATCGGTTTAGATTAATTTTTTCGGTTTAGAGATATTGTAAATACACGATTTGGTTATAGCAATATTATACCGCATATTTACCTAAATACTGCTTTTTCGGTCACAAAATTTGCCTTTTAAAAAGATTTGAAGTTTTAATTGACGAACTATATTGCATGAAAAAATATATATTTAAATAGTAGTTATGATTAAACTTTAAATGACCAAAATAAAAGAAAAAGCAAACAGACATGGTTTTCTTTTTTTTAATTTCATCGGCGGTTCGAATTTCCTTTTTTGAGTAACTGAGAAAAGGAAATTATTTACTTGAATTTCCTTTTTTCCGTGTCACCAAATCTATAAAACCCTCTCATCTCTCTTCTCCTTCGCTCCACTTTCATTTTTTTTGCTCTCTCTTCCACTATTTTCTTTAAGGTTTTTTCTCCATTGCGATTCAGTTTCGAAACCCTAAAAAGCTTTTGCAATTTTCTCTTCTGAGCGATTCTTTCTCAAAACCCTAGAAAAGATGCAATCAAACGAAGAGTTCATCAAGTTTCTTGGAGAAGGCGCTTACGGTGTTGTTAATCTCGTCCGCTTCACTAATCCCCACGACGGCTCTTCCTTTCTCTCCGCCGTCAAGAACTCTTACGACGCTGACTACGACTCTCTCCAGAAAGAGTTACAGATTCTCCTCGAACTCAAAGGTTGTCCTAGGATCGTTACATGTTTCGGTGACTCTCTTCAACAAGGTCTCAGCAGTTACGGTAACAAACTCCAACTCGAGTACGCTTCTGAAGGTAGCTTAAACTCTTTCATGGACCGTTACGCCGACAGAAAGTTGCCGGAGCCGTTGATCAAAGACTTCACAAGGATGATTCTCGAAGGTTTGGTGTCGGTTCACGGACATGGTTATGTTCATTGCGACATCAAACCAGACAACTTACTTGTCTTCCCTTCGACACAAGATTCATCATATGAGATCAAGATTTCGGATTTTGGTAACACGTTAGAGGTTGGGGAGGTTCCTAAGTTCTGGGAGACTAAGTTCCCGTGGGTCGGGACTCCTATCTACATGCCTCCCGAGTCTGTCCGCGACGGCTTTGCCAACAAAGGGATAGACTTGTGGTCGGTGGGGTGTTTGGTGTTGGAGATGTACACTGGTGTGATTCCTTGGGAAGGAGTTAATCTTGATCTTCTAGCGACTCGTCTTCGTTCTGGTAAGGCTCCTGAGATACCTGAGAGTTTACCTTGTGATGCGAAGGATTTTATCGAAACATGTTTCTCGAGGGAACCTGAGGAGAGGATGAGCGCTTGTGAGTTGCTGTCTCACCCCTTCTTGCCTCGTCCACAAGTTGATGAAGAACAGGACAAGAAGACAAGTAACTCGTTTCTGTTGAAGCTGTTCAAGTTGAGAATCAGACGGAGATGTTCCAACAAGAAATCAAGGGTGGTTGATGTTGCTGTTTCAGACAAGAAGCCTCTGAAGTTGAGGTTTTTCCCGACAAAGACCACACAGTTTAAGAGAACTCTTAACAAAGTCTTGAGATTGAAGACTATTATGCCCATGAAGAGCTTCAGTTTAGTTTCAGTTCATTAGTGTTTAGTTTCTCTGTTTAGGTTGTAGATTCTGTTCACTTACGTTGAGTATCTGATTAGCATGTAGGTTGTAGTTTCTGTTAGCATCTCTGTTTAGGCATAGTATCTTACTAGTATGTAGACTGCATGTGTGTTCATTAATGTTTAGCATCTCTGTTAGACTGTTGTTTATGTTCATTACCGTTAATATCTGATTAGCATGTAAACTGTAGTTTATGCTCATCACCATTTGGTATCTCTGCTTAGACTGTAGTTTTTGGTCACTTACATTACTAGTATGTTGATTGTATAGTTTATGTTCATTACAGTTTAGTTTGTAGATGAAATTTACAAGTTTCTCAGGTTTCATTGCAACATTAACGTTTAGTATCGCTGTTTAGTATATAGATCTGTTCATTAACTTTGAGTATCATGTGTAGTATGTAGTTTCTGTTCATCAGTGTCTAGCATCTTTGTTTAGCATGTATCTAAGGTCTCAAATATGTATGTTCCGAGATTATAATTATCATTAAGATATTTCTTCAGTTTGACTATCTCTCTGTACATAGTTCTCCTCTCTGCAAACTCCATCCTCAATCTTTTTACTGTACATAGTAATCGAAAAATAATCTTTTGAACTCTGTTACACGTGAAAAGAAACGTTTTCATGATTGTTAATTAGCTTTTCATCTTCAACTAAACAAACCAAAATTGGAACAAGCGTTATAACCTAACAACACAGTTCCCATATTGAAAACGATCTATAGTCTGGTTTGCTCTGCTGATATGTGTTTATTCATATGCAGAAATTTGAGTAACACTTGGGTGAAGCTATTTTTATCAAATGTTATTCAAACTGTTTGCAAATAAGAGCATAAAGGAGGCAGTAGAATTTGTTGCTCCTGAAAGCGTACAGGGGTCCAACAAAGATAAACTAGAGCTTCTTTGACTACTATATCTCAAATGTTGTGGATCACTGACTTGATTCTTAACAGCTACAGATGTAACTAACGTTCAACAGGCTGCTTCAACAAAGTCCTTATAGTATTGACTGGAGTGTTTTATTTTTTGGTTTCCTCTGTCTGGTTGAGTCTGTTTGTGCGTCCAACCAAATCCACAAGACAAATGTGATGCAAATGGTGGGAAAGCAAATTGTTTTGTTTTCAAAAACAAATTGGTGTTGTGGTTAGTTGAGACATAGTCTTAGAGTTATATACATGAAACCTTGCTCTTGATCTTTATTCTTGAGCCTTTTGGGTAATAATACAAGAGTTTTGAGTTTGATATCAATCAAACAGACAACGTTTCTGCCTTCTTCATCTCTTCTTGTCTACTTTTGTTTATTGTTCTTGATGTTTCTGCACTCTAATTAGCCAACAGTCCGTTGTCCAATAAAGCAGCAACTATATATATATATATATATATATCTCCATGGGAGATAATACAAGATTAGCCAAATGGTTGGTTGGCCCTCTCCTACTTGACCATATATAACATCCCCTTGTCTAAGTGAAGCAATGCCTTTCATGAAAATCCAGTCAAAGATTGTTCCTCAGTCTTAGATTCTTACGAATTCAGTTAGCTAGAGGACAAAGGCATTGTCATAAGGTAGAGAAGAATCATTTACTGTTGATTGAGGTTTAGTATATCAGTAGCATTCTGTTTAATAAAGTAGTAGTTCTCGTCTCTGCAAAATCTCATTGTATTTACTGTGGTTAGCAAATCCATCTTTGTAACTCTGGGAATCCTAATGATTTGATGAATGCTCATTAGCTTTTCATCTTCAACTAAACAAACCGAACTTTGGACAAGATTTTACAACCTAACTACACAGTTCCCTTATTCAAAAACTATCTACTCTGGTTTGCTCTGTCGATATAGAGCCATGAACCTTTGAGCAACACACCTCAGTGAAGCTGAGTTTCGTCAAAATGTTATTCAAACTGGTTTTTAAAGGTGGCACTATATTTTGTTGCTTCTTAAAGTGTAGAAGAATGTCTTAGGCTAACACAAGATAAAGACCACAGGGTCAACAAAGATTAGTTAGAGCTCCATTATGACAAGTGAATCACTTGGGGAATCATTTCCTTTAATTTTTACCAGCTACAATAGAATAATGGTGTAGAATCTCCTCACAGATTGCTAATATAATGTTAAGCCTGAGCCATGATCATCACAGCTTTAAAGAGAACTCATAGCTACTAAACTACTCAACACAAAAGTTTTTCATGTCTCGCTACATAAAAGATGTAGGAAGGGACTTTAAAATTGTTATCTAGCCAATCAAATCATTCATCAGAAATAAATAACAAGCAGAAGAGTGCATCAGACTATACAGTTAATCATTTGATATTTGGTGTGAAATCTTACCATCAAATGTCTACAAATGGCTTTAATTATGATGTTTCAGTATTTTTTTAATCAGTTTCTTCTTATTCTCAAGTCTGGAATTCGGTTTGGATGGTTCTATTGGACTCTAGCTATGCTGCTCTCTCTCTCTCTCTTGGTTCCTCTGTTTTTACTTGTTGAGGTGAGTTTGGCTTCGTTTTGGGTGATGATGTTGTGCTGCAGTGGCATCTACTTGTTTGAGGTCTTCCCTGATAGTTCTTTGGGCCTAAGTCATACTTTAAAGTGCTTCAGGAAACCAAAAACATTTGTTGGTATTATTTCCTAATGCGTCGAACAAGTGATGACATGGCTAAAGAAACCAAAGACTCTAGAGGAAAAGAAGGATCATAAGCCCAAAATAAATAGTTTGAGTGAGCTTTCTTTCTCTACGAAGGGGTTATTCGTTTTGGTGATCCAGACACAACTTCTGGAAACATAAACTAATAAATGCAAAATAAAACTCATCTAAAATATGTATATATTCTCGATGAGTTTGAAATGAGAGTTTAGATGCGTCAAGTGCATCTTGAATTACGTGATTTTTTTTATTTTTACTGTTTCAAAAATATTATTTAATAATATTTGTAAATTGACAGTTTTTTAGATATTTTGAGGTTTTTACAAATCTATCCAAACCTTGAATGATCCAACTCGACATCGTTTGTAAATTTATAATATCCAGATGTAAAATCATTTTAAACCCAAACATTCAAAAAAACTGAATTATAATGGGTATTTAGATGACTATGTCCAACACTCGCATGGATGTTATCGTAAATTGTAAATATTACATATTTACGTTAACGATTATTTAAATGAATCTGTTTAATCACATACATTGAAATATTTTTGCCTTAACTATTGATTTAATGATATATTTATAGATTTTCTTTATAAATTTGTATATATAATTGAAATATTTTGGGTCTTATGTTGATAAAATTACTAAAAAGACATTAATGAAAGAACGCTACTATATTTGTTTCCAAACAAATGTTTTTTTAAAACTGTTATTCATGTTTCCAAACAAAACTTTTTAAAAAAAATTGTTATTCATGTTTTCAAACAATACAAAAGGTAACTAGGTGTTTTCATGCGCCATGCGCAGAAATAATTATTTTAAATAAAATATTTTATTTAAAAATATAATTTATATTTAGACATCATCATTATTATATTTTAAATTTAATAGCTTAAAGATCATAAACAACTTTTTGTAATCTTATTTCTTTTGATTTTGTTTAACTATTTAATTCTAATTTTATTTAATAATATATTATATTTTAAAATAAAAAATAATTATATTATATTTAAAAATATTTTAAATATATTTTTGATCACCTAGTTATATATATATATATATATTTTTTAAAAAAACAAATATAAATAATAATATAGTTTGGATTTTGTTTGTTATAGTTAAGGTATGTTAAATTGAGAAAAATCAATTTTAATTAATACAATAAACCAAGAAATAAAATGCTAATAATTTGACTATCAAAAAATATATTTGATTAGTGTTGCTTTAGTTATGTATTTGAATACTTCTAATTAATTTTTGTACATTGTATATATTTATAGAAAATATGATATATAAGTTGACATAAATAAATTTTGTAATTATATTTACCTTATTTTTATTAATATGATCTTTATATTTATTTAATAATTATAGATGAATTATTCGTATTAATATATTTTAATAATCTTACCAAAATAAATATTTACATAGAAAGTCTACATTAATGATGATATATGAGTTAATAGTTATTACCATATTTAAACTTTTTTACTAAAAATAAATAATTTTATAAGAAAATTTGTACATGTCACAATTAGGTTAGTGTCATGTCATATTTTCTCAAAGACATGTCATCTTTTTTTGTTGAAAGTGAATGTGATAGTGACACATATGCAAATCGCTTCACAAATAATGTCTAGGGGACTAGGGAATACATGTTAAATAAGATAAATACATAACTAACTTGATATGGTCAATAAATTATGTAATACAATAATAAATTTGAAATAGTCCAAAGTTAAATGATAATTTTCAATGGTAGATAAATTTAGGACTCTATTTTAATAGAGTAGATGTTTAGAATATTTTTCCCTACTTATAATCATAACTTCAAACTACTTCCAATACAAATTTACTATTTTTACAAAACAACAACTTTTACAAAAAAAAAAAATTGGCTAACTGAGCTATATTGAGAAAGAGTTTGTCTCATTATACCTTTGAGTCCATTATTTTTGTCTTAATATACATTTGTTTTTAGAAATACGAAATTGATCCTATAGTTAACAAATAGCATAATTATATTGACCTTAAATATAATTAATATTTTTTGGGTCAACGATTAATATTTCTATTTTATTAATTTCTCACTGAAAACAGAAAAAAAAAACTAAAAATCTTCATCCCTCATTTACTTGATTTCAAGATGAGTAATCTGTCTCTCGTTTTTTCTTATCTACAATGAATCTCAACTCTTTATTCACGTCCTCTATCAAAGCACCACATGTTACATAGACATAAACCATCAGATTTGATGAAAAAGAAATATGAAAGAATAAGAAAGGAAGAAGATTGTTGAATCAAAAAAAAAAAAATTGAATTCAATGTGATTCAATGTAACTCAATGTCAAGAACAAAATAAGGTTGAATAAAATTAGTTAGGATTGGTTTCTATATTTTCATATTTAAAAAGATAGAATATACGAAAATATAGAATATATATATTCTAAAAACGATAGAACATAGAAAAAAAGTTAGATTACATATTCTAATAAAATAGAACATAAACAAAAGGTTAAAATACCATGTTTAGAACATAGCATACACATAAGAATTCACTGTTTTATGTACGATATGTAATAGAGTAAAATATAGACCACAAATTAATGATTTCTAGATTTTATTACAATGGAATAAAATAATATATATTGTATTTTATAAATAGCAAAAATATTTGGTTAGAACTGAGGAGTCTGAGGTAGACATATTCTATATTTGGAAAGATTTACAATATGAATTATAACTTTTATAAAACGTATAAGATAAGTTATAACGTCTATTTTTTTACCCAAAATAAATTTATTAATGATCAAAATAATCATTTGATATGGCATGTTGTAAGAAGGTTGGAATACAACTATAATAGTGAAAAGTAGCTTGATTTGGTATAGCCAATTTTGCAAGTAAGTCTATTTGGAACTCGGTTCATCCAACAGATTTTGATGTCATAAATATTTGCACTCCATCTCCATATTTCTTAACTAGTTGAGAACATAGATGTTTGTCGATTTTTTATTAATGGTGAAGTTATAACATATATTTTATCCTTGTAAAAAAGTCATAATATACATTCTATCAAATTTAGATCAACATCTCTTAATTATTTTTGGAATTTAATCTTTGTATATTGTTTGACAAAAAAAAAATCTTTGTATATTAAAATGTAAAACATTCTCATAGTGATATTATTTTTATATTTTCTGATTTGTATATAATTTTTAATAATTATTTTCATTATTATAAGAAAAATTATGTCCAAAACTGACCAATTAATGCAAAAGTATAAAAGAACAAATAAATGTTCATTATGGCTTATTTTTCGTATTTCTCCTAGCAAATTGTGGTTTACTAACACAATTAAAAATAACAATATCTCTCAAAATAACAAACATCATTTCTCCACCAAAATTTTTAAATTATGTTTTTTTTTACTAAAATCACATTATCAAAATCAATTTTGGTCAAAATTGCAAAAACTTATTTTTAATTAAAATCAAAATCAATTTTTCGTTAAAACCACAAATTGAATTATTCTGTTAAAATCATAAATCAAAATTTATCGTCAAATTCAGAAATTCAAATTTCTCGTTAAAATTGCAAAATAGATTAACACTCAGAATTTCGTATTTAAATGTAAATATTAATTACAATAACGAATATGTTTGAATACAACATCCAAAATATTATATTCATAGGCTACATCTGCATGTTACATACAACTATAAAAAAATGAACATGGCCTAAATCTATCTGCTACTTCAAATCCGAAGCATACTTATGTTTCACGAACCGACAAGTGTCCAGGGCTATGAATACAAAATTTGACAAATTCAAAATACTAATTCTCAATAAGAAAAACAGATGATTAAAAATATGTATCGTGTGTTGCACATATCTTCACGACAAAACCAGAGAGAGAGAGTATAAACAAAACGGATTATCAGCAGATCTCTCCACGTGGTTGCATGTAGTAATTCTTTAATCTAGCAACGCAAATAGTGACTTTAATCATGATTACTTCAGCAAAACATAAAAATTAATAAAATCAGATTCTTGCCATGTTTCAGTCCGTCAAACAAGGCCAGATGTGTTGGATGATCTAAACACAATGCTAATAAGCAAACTTTATATTATATAGATATTAAGTTTCTTAATTTAGCTAAAACGAGTAATACAAGTGCAACAGTCCACGACACAAAACTTATTTTAACGATTAGTTTATAGTGTTTATAGATACGCTCAACTGATACGCTTACGTACTTCTAGATTGCTTATATATATGAGCTTTCTTGTTTGATTAAAGTTCTAGTCTAATCTATCTGCATGTGTGTGTCTGCGTTTTTTCAATGATATTCACTAAAAGTTTATTTTCTAACTGCTTTTAATGAAAACAACTGAGTTTTTTTAACAATTTGTACTAAAACGCAAAATATACGCTTGAGTTCACAACATACTAGTGTTTGAATATGTGATATAAATGTATGTGCCAAACTTTCTTTATTTTGTTCAAAAAAATCAAATTGTAAATTAGATTCAAAATCAAGATTTTTATAGTAAACAAAAAAAAAGAAGATATTTCGAGTAATGGGTTGAATGTGAATGAATAAATTAGGAGTCATTTTGATTTCTTGGTTTATTAATATTTGTTCGTTTGTCCAGTTGGCTTATTTTATTTATGTAATCACCTAGATTGTATATTTATGAACAGAAAGTGGGGACGTGTATATGTTAGATGAACTGAAATATCTTTATAGATATTTTTTGGACCTTTATACTTTACAGATATGTATTAACGTATACCTATTGGTTTGTGAAACTGCAAATAAAATAATCGAGTCACCATGCCACCACATACATCAAAGTCAACGGAATCTCTTCCTAACGTTTCAAAACCTACCATATCAAGATAATAATAAGTTAATTACGTATAGAATACAGATGCAGTGAACATAAGACGCTAACTATTCTTGCTATTTTGGTATGTTAAACTATACGTTTTTCCTAAAGCAGACACATATACATAAACCCACGGGGGAATGCAAAATTGTATACTTTAATTATATGCAACACTTTATTTTCAATAAATATTTTTTTTTTATGATACACGGTCTTTACGTTATACTAATGAATATTTGTCGTAACAATTTATATAGGGCAAATCTCTCAAATAACACCTTTTGAAGTTTTTGTCACAAAAATAAACTACAAAAACAAAAATGACCAAACTAGACCTTTTTTATTTTTTTAAAATGAATATTTTTTATTTAATTTTTCAATTTTAAACCTCACCCCCAAAACCCCACCCCATAACTCTAAACCCTAAGTTTAGATTAGTTAACCCAAGGGGTATAAACGTATATTTACCCTCAAAATCTCACCCCAAAAATGTTATTTTTGTCATTTTTTCCCTTAAAGTTTATTTTTGTGACAAAAACTTTTTTAGGTCTATCTTAGGGTATTTCTCATTTATATAACATGTGCCCTTTATTTTACCCAAAAAACAATGTGCTCTATCATTCTCTTACAAAATTCGTGTTCATTGTTAATTAGATTATATCCTACACATATTTTACTATCAGACAGTTATTTTATCGTGAACACTAAATCAAACGAGTACAGAGTGTGACAAGAGTTAGTTTATATGATAATCAATCTTGTGGGCTTTTTGAACGTATTATTATCTTTGTATTTATATGTAATGGTAATCAGTGAAAGTATTAGTAATTTTATTAAAGCATAAAACATAAATATTTATTTCCGGATATAAAATAAAAATATATAAAAATTAAGTTCAATCTGTAAATTAAAAGGTTTAATAGTAAAATAAAATTTTAAAATAGTGTTCAAATTTTGAAAGAATAATATTCATACTTTTTTCAATTCAAAATGATATAGTATTAGAAAAGATTTTTTTTTATTTTATGTTTTTTAGAATGAAAAACATTGGAGATGGTCTTTGGAACCAGAAGTATCCGAAGTAGATTGTGCATCGTTTAGTAAATTAGTCACGATCTGTCTTTGTAACACTTGTGATGATTAAGTATGTAACAATCGTTGTCCAACGCGTGTATGGTTAAGCATACCCTTTGAGGTTCTGACTCAGTCATGGGACCTCAAGGCCGACATTTGCTTCGGTTTGTTATCTTTCATATTATTCGATGAATTTAGATATTTGAGCGGGTGATTAGTTGGGTAGTAGAAAATCTCTCACGTTAAAATATCTTTACAGTATGTGTATTTCAATCAGGATTTAAATTAATCATATCTAGAGCCTATGTATTTGGCTTTTTTTTTTGTAAAACAATTTTTTGGAGGCTGACATCTTCAGATTAGAAATCTTAAAACTACAATAATAGCATATACAAATTAATTATATATTAATTATAATTATAGTCCATCATTCATCCCACATAATTCTACAGAGCAAAATAAAATAATAAATTTAATATTTATGTAATAGTGAACAAATCAAAATTTCTTAATCTTTTCTATTTTAAAATTATAATATATATATAAAGAGGGTTTATAGAGCTAAGCTCAATACTAACATTTAAAATTTTTATACTAAGCTTTGTTCCGTCTAGATTAATATTTTATTAATACATATCTACCTACTTTATAATATATATTGTGAAAACATCCATTGATTCAAAAACTAAAACCAATGTATTCTTTCTTATAGATATTACATAAAAATGAAAATGTAAAAAATAAATAATTTACTAACTAATAAAATTAAAATATTAAGAGAAATGTTTGGTATAATTTTCAGTCTTCATGATTAGGTTATGAACAGAAAATTATAAATTATATATACTGTTTAACTGAAAAATAGATATATTTCAGAACATAGTTAACACTTGTCTATTTTTTGACCAAGCAAACTCATTTATCATGCGTTTTTAGATTGTCCAAAAGAAGATGTTTCTCTAAACCAAATTAGCTGTATGTTTTTTGTCTATCAACAATAACTGTATAATTTATGTTTCAGAAAAAAATATCCATTATTTATTTATTTATTTTGATAGTTAAATTACCTAAATTCCAAAGCTTCTAATGGGAACATGTAAATGAGAACCTAGTATAAAATTGACATACATCCTAGTATTAAATTGACCATCGACATCAGCTACCCAACAAATTAAAGTCCCAAATAAACACAGATTTATCCAAGATACACCTTTTTCTTTTCAAAAATACGTTTTCATATTTAGGTCAAAACGAAGGAAAAGGGGAGAAAAAACGGAGAAGGTATTCATAATCTAGTCGTGTTTGTAACTAAACAAGAAAAAAATCCTAATTCATCTTTGTTTTACAAGGGAGTCAGAAAAGAAAAGTCAAACATCTAGAAGAAAACTTCTCAGAATCTGACCAAGAACAATCCTAACATAAAATATTCTAATTAAATTCTCTTAAACGCTTCGAGAAATACCTTTTCAGTGATTGTTTCCCGTTTACGTAATGCTGCAACGTGTGAAGATGAGCAGCAAACAGCACAGCCACACGCATACCTTATCTTATTTTATTAGAAATTGTCAAATATACGACTTTTTTCTGTTACTTTTCAAAAATTCTCTAATTACTTTTTTTTTGTTTTTTAAGAGGAAAAACACACTTATAACCCTTGAATTAATTAATCTAAAACTTATGGTTTAGAGTTAAGGGGTGAAGGGTGGTGGTAGGGTATAGGAATTTAAAATTTAAGATTTTAATTGATTTAAAAAAAAATTAACCTTTTAAAAAATAGTATTTTTGAAAATATATTTTTAATGAAAGTAAAAATGAAAAATGTTAAAAAAAAATGATATTTTTAAAATTTCCCCTTATTTTATTGGCCAACCAACCCAAAATAAAACAAAGCCATCTTTTTGTCAACTGCTACAAGTCTGATTAGTGTTTTCTTATCATGCGGTGAAGGGTCTACTGTTTTTATAATTACCAACCATACTATATATGAGCAGGACCTCTGTTTTTAAGTTCATTTAACAAATGAGCTTAACAATCGAATTCAAATTAATCATAAATTATATGAATGGTTTTCAATGAATATATATATATATATATATATATATATATATGACTTCTATTTTCTTATACTTTCTATATTAATTATATTTATCTTCTAAAATTAAAATATAAAATCATTTTTTTAAAATATAAAAATGTAAAGAGTATTAATATCAATCTTTATACCATATATCTTTAGAATTAAAATGTAAAATAAAATTTAAGATTTTCATGCAGAATCTATATTTTTATGATTTAAATAGATAAGATGACAAAAACGATTTAAATAGATAAAGAATTTGAACAATCATCTCAAAACTCTTATATGGAAATTTTTTTTGGATCACTGATTTAGCTTTGATTTAATTTATTATTATGTGTTGGTTTTTTTCAGTATTTAATATTAGTGTTTTAGTTTTTTAATATTTTGAATTATATTATGGAAATTATTATTATATATTTATTTTATAGTTATGTTCATAATTTTTTATATTTCATCACCAGTTTTCTCATTTAACTTTGATTTAAATAATCGGAATATAAGTTTAAATATTGAAGTTCATAAAATAAATGAACTGATCAGCTGAATTAATTTATTTTGACAACTTATATTTGAATGTAAAATTTTTCAAACCTTAACAAATAGGTGATAGTGCTTCCACATAATTTTCGAAGCATTTTTAAGATGAGAAATATTTTAAGATGAACAAAAAAAATTGTCATTAAAACAATCTTTACAGAAAAAAATGATTAAAATAAATTTTATTAAAGAATAGATTAATTAATTTAAGGTTTAGAGTTGTGGAATAAGCTTTCAGAGATGAGAATTAAAATTTTAAAAATAAAAAATATTAAAATTTTCAAAATAAAAACATCTATTTTGGTATTTTTCCTTAAATTTTTTTTATGGAAAAGATTAAAAAAGAATTAATTAAGAGATTTGGATTCTAAATCCGACGCATTTTGAGAAGAATTAAAAGAAGAGATACCAAAGAAAGAGAAGATATTTAGGGCTTGACTGGTTTCTTCACTACCACCCGCAAACGCAGCTTTTGCGGCTTCAGCTAGAGGTTGTTAGCGTTTTGCAACAATCACAAAAACGTTACAAACCGTTTTAAACTGCTTCAAACTTCTCAAATTCAAAAGCTGACTCTAGCTAGCGTTTACGGTTGCGGGAGGATATTCAAAACATGTCATATTAAAATAAAAAATATTTAATTAAAAATTAAAAAAATTAAACAAAATATTTACAATCACAAAAGCTGACTCTAGCTAACGTTTACGGTTGCGGGAGTATTTTTTTATAATTTAATACTATGATTTTATAAATATTTTTTTTATATTTAGTACAATCATATGATTTTTAATATTTTTTAATTATATAAAGTGTTTATATCGTTAATTTATTAATAAGTCTCTTTTACATTTGATAGTTAACTAATCGTAAATATCTCGTAAACTCATAAATTTCTAACCACTGCACCAATCGTATTAATCGCTTAATAACTTTTTAAACCGCAATCACCCACATTCATAAATTTCCGCTACCGCAACTGCAAGCGTTTAAATGAGTCATGCCGTTAAACAATGATAGCTTATGCTTCTTTATTACTCCGTTTTCAAAGATTTTGTCTAAATCGTTTATGTTTTTGTCTGCATACTCTCCAATTAACCGGTGTCCCGGTCTTCGACTTACGTCATTTACAGCACGTGTCGGTTATACACGTCTTAAGTTTTCCCACCTTTCAACATACGACTCTGTATATATACCCCCACCCATCTTCTTCTACATAACATTCCAAGATTGTCTACACCACTATTCACGCGCAAAAAAAAAAATCAAAACGATCGAACAAACTTTCACAAATATTCTTTCAACTGTCTTTTGTAATCTCGAAAAAAGTATGGCTATTGAAAGTAACAAAAGTCACAACGATCATTACCGGAGGCTCACTTTCGCCTCTTTCTTGAAATCGGATTCCCTCGACGCCGCCGGAGACGAAGCTTACCACACCGACGGCGATCTTAACAACAACGACAACAACAAAGACACCATTAGCACCAACAGCGATTCTCAGCGTCCAAGCAACGCCTCAACTAGCGATTCATCCTCATCCCCAATCTACCCACTCTCTCCATGGAACCAAACTTACTATCCTCACAACGACAATACGACAGCGTTTTCGTCTACTAATCAGTCCCCATGGAACCAATCTTGCTCCCCGTACCACAAGTCGCCTTGGATTTACCAAACCAGAAACAGCGATTTCGAGGATGATCCAGACAACGGTTTGGTCGGTACGATCGTGAGGCAAGAAGGACACGTGTACTCTCTTGCTGCTTCAGGGGATCTTCTTTTCACGGGATCCGATTCGAAGAACGTTCGGGTCTGGAAAGATCTGAAGGACTTCTCCGGGTTTAAATCCACAAGCGGGTTTGTTAAAGCGATTGTGATAACCGGAGATAACCGGGTTTTCACCGGTCATCAAGACGGTAAAATCCGGGTTTGGAGAGGCTCCAAGAGAAACCCTGAGAGATACTCGAGAGTCGGTAGCTTACCGACTCTCAAAGAGTATCTCACCAAATCGGTAAACCCGAAAAACTACGTCGAAACTCGTCGTCGGAAAAACAAACTGAAGATCCGACATTTCGACGCCGTGTCGTGTCTGAGCGTGAACGAAGACCTCGGTTTGTTATACTCCGGTTCTTGGGACAAGACTCTTAAAGTCTGGAGGTTATCAGATTCTAAATGTTTAGAATCCATCGAGGCTCACGACGACGCCGTCAACACGGTGGTCGCCGGGTTCGACGATCTGGTGTTCACCGGATCAGCCGACGGGACGTTGAAAGTGTGGAAACGTGAGCTCCAAGGGAAAGAGACCAAACATGTTTTGGTACAAGTGTTGATGAAACAAGAGAGCGCTGTAACGGCTTTATCCGTTAATTTAAACGACGCTGTGGTTTACTGCGGATCTTCTGACGGTTCCGTTAACTTCTGGGAACGGAAAAAGTATTTGACTCACGGCGGGACGATTCACGGCCACCGAATGGCGGTGCTTTGTCTCACCTCCGCCGGGAGTTTGTTGTTGAGCGGCGGAGCTGATAAGAATATTTGCGTTTGGAGGAGGAGCGGCGACGGATCGCACACGTGTCTCTCCGTTTTGATGGATCATGACGGACCTGTTAAGTGTTTAACGGCGGTGGAAGAAGCAGATGACGATAACGGCGGAGACGGCGGTGATAAAGAAGATCAACGGTGGATAGTGTACAGTGGGAGTTTGGACAAATCGGTGAAAGTGTGGCGCGTGACTGACTACGCGTCTTAATTATTGAACGTTAAAGTCAACAGCGCGTGAAGGTGTGAGCGCGTGACGAAATGTACGCGGCCTATACCATGTGATTGTTGCTCTTTGTCGTAAAGTGGAATTGATTGGGAGGCAACTAGGTAGATCTTTGACATGTGAGTAACCAATAATAAACTGCCACGTCATGTGATATTTGTCTTTTCGTGCAAAATTTGAAAAAGTCGTGTCCCCTTTTGTTGTTTAGATTCTCTCTCTGTAGTTTGTACATATTTAACTCATGTGTAAAACCAGAAGAAGAAAGAAGGTGGAGAAAGAAAGGCAAGAAAGATTCTGCTAAAATTAAAAAATAGAAAAAATGTTAAATGTATTAAATGTAACTTGTTTGTATATATATATATTGGGTCATATGTTTGTATATGTTGGTTGTCTTGTCATTGTTGAATGAATTCGACCTTTTTTTTATGGTTGTTTTTCTACTCTTTTTGTTTATTATTAAGTGTTACGTTAAATTTGTGCACACGGATTAAAAAAATAATTAATTTTACATATTTTCTATAAAACACAATTATCTATATATCTAACCATATTTCAACCAATTAAAAAAATAAATTACACTATAAGATTAATAAATTTTGAACTGAAAGTCGAAAACGACATTTATTTTGTAACAAAAAAAACTTTCTACAACAATACTTAGAAACGGAGGAAATATATTTTATTTTGAGAAAATGTAATTACACTGCAACTGGAGTCTGAAGATTTTGTAATACGTAAGGTGGATATGTTAGTTCAGATTGTTGAAAATAAGGTGACCCTTTTGTGTACAATGTAATATTTTATTGTCGACGAACATACGTAACGCAACTGTCTAACAACCTTTTTATATGATTCATGCATCTAAATCTGATATCTATTGTGTTTTTTGACTGGATTTTGTTGTTCAAGCAATTGGTTTCTTCTTCCATAAGAAAAATCACGAGATATGATCCATGCAATTGGTTTCTTCTCGCACACAGTTACTAAAAAAAAAATCTATAAATATAATGTATTTATATATTTTTGTTAATATTAAAATCACACTGCCTTTGTTTTACTATTTGGAACCTAAGTCTAGATTTACCGATATTTTGAGGGTTTAAAAGGGTTTAGTGAGATAATTGTCACAACCGACCTTAGCTCAGTTGGTAGAGCGGAAGACTGTAGTGTTAGCAGATAATCTTTAGGTCGCTGGTTCGATTCCGGCTGGTCGGATTTTTATTTATTTTTAACGTTCTTAGGGCCCGTGAGAAGAAGAAGCCCAAGAGATCCTTTTGTTTTTTACCTCATATTCTTTGGAAAGGCCGCCCATAAATAAAGAGAAAAGACCCATACATGTGTCTTAACTACCCAATTTATACTAACCACTAATACTTTTGATCCAAAAAAAAAAAATACTAACCACTAATACTTTTGATCCCAAAAAAAATACTAACCACTAATACTTTTGATCCCCAAAAAAAAATACTAACCACTAATACTTTTGATCCAAAAAAATACTAACCACTAATACTATCTTTGTTGCTCTACAATTTGTTTGTGCTTTATTTAGTCTAAAAATTAAACTATCATTTGATTTGATTTGATTTGATTTGATTTGTAATTCTTTTTAATTTGGTAGTAAATGCCTAAATGGATTCATCGTAATTTCCATTTTCTGACTTAAGTGGAATCACACTTTAGTTTCCACTTAGAGTGGATGGAATGTGACCCAAATCTACTTATCCTAAATAGTTTATTGACTCTTACTTTTCTTGGGTCCTAATCTAAAGTTAGGTCAATTTATTCATTATTGTTATTTTGTAATTACATCAAAAGAGGAATATTTGAATTCCAGAGACACTATCACATAAAAAGATTTAGCACTTTCATCTTCGTAATTCAAATCGAATATTTCATCATTTTTGTAATATTTATAGACGACATGTTAGATTTCCAAAAGGTAGTGCCATTATTAAATTTAACATAGTTCAAAAAATCATTCCAACCAATTGAATTAATCATTTTTCGAATATCAAAATGGATAAAAAGAAAACACTGATTTAATCATATTTAAGCAAATAGATTTATATAATATTTTTGTAACTGTCACACTCGACTTTGCATCTCTAAAAATTATTATGTGCATACACTAACCTTTTGCATCACTATCTTATAAATATTAAAGCTTATATATCTTTTGAAAAATCAAAAGTGTAAATAGGAAAAAGGAAGTGAACATGTAAATGAATAAGATTACTCTTAAGTTTTGATAACAAAGTTCATTGGAACACATTCTATGTATCCAAATATATATGTATATGTAGTTTTATTTTTTTTGCATTACTTTTAACATTTGATTGTGTCAAATATGTTATCTTGGTTTGTGGCCTAGGAGATACAATTAAGATTCTTGATTCATAAGCATGGGAGTACGTTACTTTCTTACATTTTTAAATTATTACGTATTGGCAAAGCCACTTTCTCTGCTTCTTTTTCCTCAGCTTTATTTTAGTGGTATATTCCATCACGCAACCACATAAGATACCTCATCTTGTATATAAAGACATCCTAACAAAAACATCATTCAACCGATAAAAAATAAGAATAACAAGATAAACTAAAAACAATTAGAATGGGAACGTTTCTAGGACACTTTGTGCCTGGTCTCTCAGTAGCACTTCTTGGTCTTTGGCATCTCTTCAACACCATAAGATCTTACTGTCTTAAAGGCCCTGAAACTTTCTCTGCCAAGTTCTGGTTCCCTTTCCCTAAACTCAAACATCTTGAGCTTGTCTTGATCCTTGTCTTCTCCTTATTAGCCATCATCCTCTTAACTATAGACTTCCCTGATTTCAACTTCTCCTCTTTCAAGCCAGACAACCTAGAACATGCTTCCATGTTCCTCCACCTTATTATCTTTGCATGTTTTGCTCTCTTCTGTGAGCTAACCCTTTGCTCAGATCTCTTCTCTGGTATAATTGGTATCCTCTCTGCTTCTCTCTTTGCACAAGAACTCTTCCTCCTTCATTTTCACTCCACTGACCACTTAGGTCTTGAAGGTCACTACCATTTCCTGCTCCAGCTCATCGCCTTTGTCTCCTTCTCTTCATCTCTAGCTTCTGCTTCTTTTCCTAAATCATTTTCCGCAGCTCTAGTCCTCTCGGTTTCGGTTATGTTTCAAGGATGCTGGTTCTTGAACATGGGTTTCATGCTTTGGGTCCCAGGGTATGTTCCTACAGGTTGCGTGAGCAACACGACAACATCTAATAACACAAGTGTTGTTCATAGTAGTGCCGTATCTTGTGAGTCTCCTGGCGCTGAGGTTAGGGCAAAGGCATTGGCGAATCTTCAGTTTAGTTGGATTTTATCTGCTATATTGATCATTACTTGTGCCTTGTGCCTCAAGTTTTCCTGCAAAGTTATGTTGCCTAAGAATAGGTCGTCTTCGGAGTATGAGCGTCTTTGCCGACAAGGAAGTGATCGGTCTCCAGTCTTGACGGTGGAAGTACCGGCTAGTTCCGATCAACAATAGATTTGGTTATCTTAATATGATAATTATGGTGTATTATGCATGTAGATACACAAATAACTGGCCCCAAATAATAAGTTAATCACATAATTTACATATTTTCAAGAAGACGAGTGTAACGCACTTGTTAGTGGTGCCAAGATGAGTTAGCACCTTCTTGTCGGCTCAGCTCGTCATGAATTCAAGTAGCTCAGCTTAGCTTATAATATACCTCAATTAAAAAGTAGATCAAGCACTAGTTGTTTCCAGAGTTTTTTTTAATGCAAAATAGTTATTTCCAGAGTTGATGTTAAGTAAATATATGAATACAAATTAATCCAAAGACACAAAACTATACAAAAGAAAGCAAGTTATAACATAATTTCTGTAAGTTCTTATGGCTGTGAGATTGTGATAGATGAGGACGAATGAATATCTATTATGTGAAATCAGGAGAACAAAGTTTTCCAAACGACAAACCATCCTCATCTGTTCAAGAGACAAGGTCGAGCCAACCGAACATTAATACTCTAAAGTGTAACTACGATATTGTTTTTAATTTGAATACATGAACCGTAGTAGGAGGCTGGATTCTCATAGATCACTTTTGGTAGGACAACAAAACTATGTGGATCAGCATTGTTAAGACTAGCTTCCATCATTTCCAAAAATTATCTCCAATCCAACTCTATTTTCCTGTATATATTTTCTTCTAAAATATTTAAATTCTATTATATAGGTGAATTTGTTTCACTTCTATTTTCCATCTCATTTTCACTTTTATAATTTTTTTCTTATTTACTCCAACTTTTCCAATCATACCCATAGGTGAAAAAATGAGGTCATGTTGGAAATGCTCTAATAGAAATACAAAATTGTTATATATGGATACAAAAACATAATTTTTGAAGGTGACTCACAAATGTTAGGGAAATCGGCTAATTCATACATGAACAGAGGGCCGCGGTCCCGATCAGTACATACACTCGTACCTTGTGCTAAAACATACATGAACACCTCTTAAATTCAAACTTCATACACGAACATACATTTTTAGGTATACACATACTTTGACGGTAGCTCCGTTAATCAACTCGTTACGGTGGCTTATGTGGATTTAACGGTGAGCATACGTGGATTGACAGAGTAAGACGTGGTATAGTCACAATTTCATTTAAAAAAAAAGAAAGGTCATACGACGTCGTTTTACAAGAAACTGAAGAAAAAGAAAAAAAATGGTTGGGTTAAAAGCTTTATCTTTATCGAAGGTTGGGTAGGGCAAAACTAAATCAGAAGTGGCAAAACGAATCAAGTAGTGGCGAAGCAATTGGTTTGTTGGGAGATTGACGAGTGATAAAATGAGGTAAACAATTGAAATTCTCTTAAAATCTCTGTAATATATTTTGCTTGAAATTGGGTTTAAGATTTTCATGATTTTTTCAGTAAGAAGAGATTTGGGTTAGAGTAGAAGATATTATGGTAGGATATACATACTTATAGATTAGGGAGGTCGATTAATGGTGGTTTACTTGAATAAATATGAAGAAAATATTATGCACACCACATGTTCGATGAATTGCGTGAACGAATTGGTATTGTTATTATTCAAACAAATTGACATATTCTTCTTTTGTTTCAGTGTGGATAACGATATTTCCTTCATCATAAACTATGATGGGAAGTTTGAACATATGGAAGGAGTACTTTACTATGTTGGAGGAAAAATTCATATCCTTCAAGCGGACCCTCCAGCTCTGTTTGCTGGAATAAGCTCAGCTGAGATTGTCGATATGTATCATCAACGTGTTTGGTACAAGCTGCCATTTGAAAACTTGGATGATCTTAAGGTGTTATGTGATGGTAGTACCAATTTTCAGACAATGTGTACTGCTGCATATTGGACAAGAACTGTTGAAGTCTATCTCGAGCATGAAGATGTAAGCATTGAGCAAGAGGGGAGTGAAAATTCAGGAGATAATGATGTTGAGATCGGAGAGAGAGCTGGTAATCATGAGGAGGAGGAGGAGCCAAATGAAGCAAATCGTCGAGATAGACGGGTTGAAGAAATTGTTGCTGAATTTGTTGATGAACCAGAAGAGAATGATGATCAAATAGAAACTCCTCATGTCTCGGATGACGAGGAAGAAGTTATTGCTGGTGGCTATGAAAGATGGAGAAGAGGTAGTGGAGAGTTGAAGATTATGCAAGTTTTTGAGAGTATCAAAGAGTTCAAGGAAGCTGTGTTAGAGTATTCATTAAAAGGAGCTTGGAATGTGAAATACACTAGATGGGGAAATGATATATCTGAGGCTAAATGTGCTGTCATCGGAGAGATTCCGTGTGCTTGGAGAATATATTGCTCATATGAAAAATCTGTGGGTCAATACATGGTGAAGACGTTTCAGGAAGAACATTCTTGTACCAAAGACGGCTACTGCAAGTTATTAACTGACCAAGTTATTGCCGAGCTCTTGATCAATGAGATTAGGAATGACAATGCAATAACGCCGAGGGTCATTCAAAACTTGATTCAAGACCGATACCAATTAACAGTGACACATGATATTGCTAGAAAGGCTCGAAAGAAAGCACTTGATATGATAGATGATGAATTTGATGAGCAATTTGCGCGGATGAAAGACTACACTGCACAAATTTTAGAGTAAGTTATTTAACTTGTTTTTATTTTCTACATTGAACTAACTTATGTATTTGTTATGGCAGATCAAATCCTGAATCAACTGTCGACCTTGTTACTGCTGTAACAGATGATGGAGTGGTGGTATTTGACAAGTTTTATGTCTGTTTTAAAGCACTCCGAACAATATGGAGAAATCACTGTCGGCCTATATTTGGGATTGATGGTTGCTTTTTGAAGTCTACATCAAAGGGACAACTTGTAGCAGCAGTGGGAAGAGATGCCAATAACCAAATTTATCCAGTTGCGTGGGGAGTAGTGCAAGTGGAAAGCACTGATAATTGGAAGTGGTT
This sequence comes from Moricandia arvensis, assembly GCA_905132765.1. Lineage (NCBI taxonomy): Eukaryota > Viridiplantae > Streptophyta > Magnoliopsida > Brassicales > Brassicaceae > Moricandia > Moricandia arvensis. The sequence goes on along the minus strand of CAJHQP010002756.1, from coordinate 37,901 downwards.
CCTTGAGAGGCTCAAGATAGATTTAAACCTTCAAAATGGCGATGGGTTCACACTTATTTCTGACAAGCAAAAGGTACTTACAAACACTTAAAAACTTACAAAAACCTTTAAAATGGCGATGTGTTATATTTTAACCTATTATATTTCGTGTTGATCTTAGGGACTTTTAAAGGCAGTGGAAGAAGAACTTCCTAATGTGGAGCATCGTATGTGTGCTAGACACGTATATGGGAACCTGAAGAAGCTACATCCCAGCAAGCCTCAGTTGAAGAAGCTGTTTTGGGCAGTGGCAAACAGCTTCAACAAGGGTGATTATAAAGTAGCTATGGAGAAGCTCGAGAAATTTGACCATCAAGTCTACAACGACTTGATGGCTAGGGAGCCCACAACATGTAGTCGTGCTTTCTTCAGTACTACTCCAATTTGTGAAGATGGGCTGAACAATTTTTCTGAGTCTTATAACAGTGGTCTTGAAAAGGCTAGGTCTCTCCCACTGGTGGAGATGTTGGAGACTATGAGAAGACAAGCAATGGTTAGAATTGAAGTGAGGAAGAACAAGTTGACAAAGTATAAGGCCAGATTCAGTAAAAAGGTTGCGGCAACCTTAGCTGAGGAGGGTGAAGCACGCAGCAAATGCTGTAAGAAAAGAACTCCTGGACCAAATGGAGTTTCTGAAGTTGATGAAAAAGGGACTTCATACACTGTCAACATTGAGAAAAGGACGTGTAGCTGCAGAAAATGGGATGTCACTGGAATTCCTTGTCGTCATGCACTAAAGGTGTTTGTAGATAAAAAATACAATGCTGAGGATTATGTCGCAGATTGTTACCTCACTACTACTTGGAAAAAGCAGTATAGTGATTCAATCACTCCAGTAGAAGGTATGAAATTTTGGAAGGAAACCTCTGGATCCCAAATTAAACCGCCACCAAGAAACAATGATAAGGGCAGGAAGAAGAAGCCACAAAAAAGGAAGAAGTCTATTACTGAGTCTCCTACTAAAGGGAAGAAAGTATCCAGACACTTGAAGGTTATCCATTGCAATCGATGTAGTTTTCCTGGCCACAACGCGCTACATTGTCCCAATGCTGGAGCTCCTAATAAGCCTAGGAAGGTTTATCCGAGGAAGAAAAAACATGCTTGCCAAGTTGAATCGATGACAATGGATTATGGAGAAGGGCCGAGTCAGCCAACACAAACATCTCTGGATAATGAATAAAGGCTAGTAAACACATATAGTTGTTGTTTTGTTTGTTTCAGTAGGTCTATCTCATGAACATATCTTATGACTTATGATGTTATGTTATGACAATTTCTTTTTCAGTAGGTCCTTCCTCTTTTTCTAAGTTAGTGCTTTAGGTGTATTTTCAATTAGGAAGCAGCTTATATTATGACTTATGATGTTATGTTATGACAATTTCTTTTGTGAAACTTCTTATGTTATGATAATCTTGTGTTTCAAAACAATTAAGAGTCTTGCAACAAACTTAGTTATTACACAGAACAAGTCTTGCAACAAATTTCTTAAGCTATTACACAACACAAACCCAAAATAAGCCGTTCACGTTAACACCTAGAAAAACAAACAATCCGTGAACTCCACAAACTACCATCTTCTTCCACATTCATTCCATTCTTCCACATTACTTCATAGCAAAATAATAATACACTATAATCATTCCAACTCCACAAACTACCATCTTCTTCAAACTCTTCACATCTTTCTCATACCCATGAACCAATTCTTTCATCTCTTCTATCTCTTTTCCAAGTTCACCTAAAGCATCACTCAAATCTTCAATCTTTTTGTCATAGCTTCTTATAACATCTTCACATCTCTGAGACTGAAGCTCCATATGACCAATTTTTTCATCAAACAAGCTCTTCATGTCTTCTATTTCTTCTACAGCAGATTCATCCGTCCATTTAAACAAATGATTCTTATCCTACACAAGAAAATCGTTTATTATAGTCAAACCAAACAAAGTCAAATCAACTAACCTTAGAACAGACACTAAAACAAAACAAAGTCAGATTTTTTTACCTCCTCGCTACCATTAGGACAACCATGGAAAAGTCTTCCTGGGTTCTTAGCAGTTTTCGATGTAAAAATCTCAGGGGTTTCTCCACACTTCTTACAGAAACTAGGAAACCCTCTTTCTCTTTTAATCCTACGATGATTCCAATTTCCGCTCATAGCTGCTCGATTCTAACTCAATTTAGCATCTTAATTATACACCCAAAAATTGATTGGAGACAAAATCGACAGTTTTTACCTGTACCATAAGTGGAATTCGGGTTTGATGAGCTAGACATTACCGCTTCTCTCTCTCAGTCTCGTCTTTCTCCTCTCGCTATCTCTCTCTCTCTGAAACTTTGATTCTTCTCTTTGCCGTCGCGACTTCAACAAGGAGGAAGATAGGTTTTTGGTTCTCAAAACTTAAAACGACGTCGTTTAATTTAACCTAAAACGACGCCGTTTTCTACTAACCCATGTCTAATTTCCACGTGATAACTCTGTCAATCCACGTATGCTCACCGTTAAATCCACATAAGCCACCGTAACGAGTTGATTAACGGAGCTACCGTCAAAGTATGTGTATACCTAAAAATGTATGTTCGTGTATGAAGTTTGAATTTAAGAGGTGTTCATGTATGTTTTAGCACAAGGTACGAGTGTATGTACTGATCGGGACCGCGGCCCTCTGTTCATGTATGAATTAGCCGATTTCAACTTCTCCTCTTTCAAGCCAGACAACCTAGAACATGCTTCCATGTTCCTCCACCTTATTATCTTTGCATGTTTTGCTCTCTTCTGTGAGCTAACCCTTTGCTCAGATCTCTTCTCTGGTATAATTGGTATCCTCTCTGCTTCTCTCTTTGCACAAGAACTCTTCCTCCTTCATTTTCACTCCACTGACCACTTAGGTCTTGAAGGTCACTACCATTTCCTGCTCCAGCTCATCGCCTTTGTCTCCTTCTCTTCATCTCTAGCTTCTGCTTCTTTTCCTAAATCATTTTCCGCAGCTCTAGTCCTCTCGGTTTCGGTTATGTTTCAAGGATGCTGGTTCTTGAACATGGGTTTCATGCTTTGGGTCCCAGGGTATGTTCCTACAGGTTGCGTGAGCAACACGGCATCATCTAATAACACAAGTGTTGTTCATAGTAGTGCCGTATCTTGTGAGTCTCCTGGCGCTGAGGTTAGGGCAAAGGCATTGGCGAATCTTCAGTTTAGTTGGATTTTATCTGCTATATTGATCATTACTTGTGCCTTGTGCCTCAAGTTTTCCTGCAAAGTTATGTTGCCTAAGAATAGGTCGTCTTCGGAGTATGAGCGTCTTTGCCGACAAGGAAGTGATCGGTCTCCAGTCTTGACGGTGGAAGTACCGGCTAGTTCCGATCAACAATAGATTTGGTTATCTTAATATGATAATTATGGTGTATTATGCATGTAGATACACAAATAACTGGCCCCAAATAATAAGTTAATCACATAATTTACATATTTTCAAGAAGACGAGTGTAACGCACTTGTTAGTGGTGCCAAGATGAGTTAGCACCTTCTTGTCGGCTCAGCTCGTCATGAATTCAAGTAGCTCAGCTTAGCTTATAATATACCTCAATTAAAAAGTAGATCAAGCACTAGTTGTTTCCAGAGTTTTTTTTAATGCAAAATAGTTATTTCCAGAGTTGATGTTAAGTAAATATATGAATACAAATTAATCCAAAGACACAAAACTATACAAAAGAAAGCAAGTTATAACATAATTTCTGTAAGTTCTTATGGCTGTGAGATTGTGATAGATGAGGACGAATGAATATCTATTATGTGAAATCAGGAGAACAAAGTTTTCCAAACGACAAACCATCCTCATCTGTTCAAGAGACAAGGTCGAGCCAACCGAACATTAATACTCTAAAGTGTAACTACGATATTGTTTTTAATTTGAATACATGAACCGTAGTAGGAGGCTGGATTCTCATAGATCACTTTTGGTAGGACAACAAAACTATGTGGATCAGCATTGTTAAGACTAGCTTCCATCATTTCCAAAAATTATCTCCAATCCAACTCTATTTTCCTTTATATATTTTCTTCTAAAATATTTAAATTCTATTATATAGGTGAATTTGTTTCACTTCTATTTTCCATCTCATTTTCACTTTTATAATTTTTTTCTTATTTACTCCAACTTTTCCAATCATACCCATAGGTGAAAAAATGAGGTCATGTTGGAAATGCTCTAATAGAAATACAAAATTGTTATATATGGATACAAAAACATAATTTTTGAAGGTGACTCACAAATGTTATTCCAAATTATTCAAGACCAACAAAAATATCTATCCAAAGGAAATTTGGTGAATGACATTAAATCATGGAAAAGGAAACTACTTTTTTTTTTGTACACGGAAAACGAAACTACGTAATATAGTACTTCTTTTTGCAATGTTGTTTCATGTCTTGCAAAAAGAGGACCTCCTAAAAAATATCGACTACCAAATAATTGAGTTATATAGGGGTCATGTTATATTTGTACTGTAAGAGAAATTAACAGACTGAATCACTGGGGTCAAACTATAATTGATAAATAAAAATTTTAAGTGTAAGTTGTTTATGTATTTAACTTTATAAATTTCTATAATTTTGTAAAATTTGATGATTTTATAATATGATGTTTTAGTTATAATATTTATAAATTTATAGGGTTTTTTTCAAATTTGTATTTTTAAAATTGTTTATATATTTTAATTACTTTATAAATTTCTATAAATTTTGTAAAATTTAATGAGTTTATAATATAACTTTTAGTTATAATATTTAAAAATTTATAGGGGCTTCTCAAATTTGTATTCTTAAAATAATTTAGTTTTTTTATAAAAATCTTTTATAAAATTAATTTGATTTTTGTGCAACAAAATCAAATACTTCATCCGTTTCAGTTTAGTTATATTTGTAGTAAAATTTAAAATATGATTAAATATATATGTAATACTGTTTTTATTTTAAAAATATATAAAATTAAATATTTTTTAATATATATGTAAATTAAACTATAACAAAAGTGAGATTGAGAGACTATATAAAATAAACGGTTTTGATTGAATAACAGCAATTTAGTAATTGCTTCGTTAGCATCGTTTCTGAGGCGTGGCTTTACTTTTGCATAGATCTTTCCCTTTTCTTTTCTCAACTTCAATGATTTTGGTGGAACAATTTATTACAAGAGATTAAAGTTTTAGCAAAAAAAAAAATTTATTACAAGAGATTAAAGTTTTAGCAAAAAAAAAATTTATTACAGGAGAAATAAAGAAAATCTTGGGAATGTGTAAGAGTTGAATAAAAAATTAATTTACAGTGCTATTTACTGCGACTTGTCCAAATCAATACAAGCATAAGAAAAAAAAAATCTTTCCATCTTCCATTTTTCTGTCCTAACCTGATCTCAAAGAAAGAAATGAACAGTAACATGAACACTACTCGGAGATCATCAGCTCGAATCACGTCGGCAGCATCTCAGCGCCGGCAAAAACCGGAGCCAGAACCGGCGGTGAAGAAGTTCATCAAGATCATTCTCCACTCAACAATCAAGGAAAAAATGATGGTAAAATAAAACATATCACAGATTATTACAATGTTACCTTAGCCAAAATTTTACCAACTTTCGTTTTTTTTTCTTTTTGAATTTTATTAAAATAATATGAAACTTGCTTGCATGCATGTGTGGATTATGCAGAAGATTCCGGCAAGATTTGTGAGATTAGGTCCTAAACTCTCTGACACAGTGACTATCCAAACCCCTGTTGGTTTCAAGCGTTCGGTCCGGATCAAACGAACCGGTAATGATGTTTGGTTTGACAATGGTTGGAGTGAGTTTGCAGAGGCTCATTCTATAAGCCAAGGCCATTTTCTTTATTTTTGTTATGAAGGGAACTCAAGTTTTCGTGTAATGATCTTTGATGTGTCTGCTTCTGAGATTGATTATCCAATGGACAAAGTTCATGTCATTGAGAGTGATGATGATGAGGTTATGGAAGTTATGGATGATGAGGTTATGGAAGTTATGGATGATGATGATGATGAAGAAGATTGGCTTACTAGGGCTGAAAGTAGTGATGATGATTCTAGTGATGAAGTGATTGAGTTGGAAAAAATGTTGAAGAAGAAACCAAGAGTCAATGTCAAGTCTGAGAAGATTACTATTGGTAAAGTTTCAAGACTTAAATTAAAGATTTATGGTTTCCTTTTTCTTTCAAATGTGTGTATGATTTGGTTATTCATATTTGCTGTAGATTTATGTTGAAGAGACTATATGGATAACAGGATGAGACTGAAGAAGACAAAAGGGCCTTGAGGAGGAGTAAGAGAAGTTCTTAAAACTTGTCTATTTTCTGTTTTTTTTTTCTAGCTTCTCAAAAAGGCTTTCTAGCTTCTCAAAAAGGCTTTCTAGCTTAACTGTTGTAACATAATGTGTGCTTGTTATGTCTAAATCTGGCAATAACTTTAGGCTTACTTGTAGTAAGAAACTTAGTTTGCTTGTGTAATGTAATGTCTAATGGTGAAATGAATCTGTATTGTGGTATTGTGTTTAACTCATTCTGAAGTGAAATTGCTTAGTTTTTATATTTTGTGATATCATCATCTTACATTCTACATGTTAAGCAGTCATCTCATTAGCTTCACCAACTAAACCAATGGTGAAACATTCTGAACCAAAACCTTTAACCACATCATAATCAACATTCAACTAAACAACATTCTACTGGTTTACTCACCAGTTCAATACCAAGTTGATGAAATAGAAGTAACTACATCTCTACCTTTTACCTTAACTACCACACAAACAAAGAGTTTTGATACTTAATCACACCTATAACACAGGAACCTGAAATTTCACTCAGAACACAACTAAACTCCAGAGAACCAAGACTGATTCTCCAAGAGAGATCAGATAGTTAAAAAAGACACTACATGTTTCGAACAAGATCACTCATAGAAAGTGATATACTGGCTGTAATTCACACGTACTGATTGATGCGAAAGGCGGTGACTTTCAGAACGAAGTCCCGAGTACTGAGTAGCTCAAACACACAAACATCTCCTTCACCTATATTGTTCTCCAGTGTGAACTCATACCATCCTTGGCTAAACTTAGCTCTCCCTGCTTTGTAAAGACACCTCACTGGCCATTGTTTCTCCCCTAGCTGGATCTTGATGAAACCAGATATCCCGTTTAAGTACTTCTCAGCAAACCCAGAAGGCAAGTACTGTTGAAAAATAGGTAAAAGTTTAGACCCTTTTCACCTAAATCTTGAACATGAAGCATAAATTTTAAGAAGTTTCTTTACCATGATGCAGCCTCTGTATAGATATGATGGTCGCAGAACAACTCTAAAGAAAGGATTGGTTGGTTCATACGTTTTGGCTGCAGTGATGGCTCTCTCTCTTTCCTCTGCAGTTACAGTTCTCATTCTAGCAGAAGCACTCTCATAGAACTTTGAGCGGTTCTCTGAGTCATCTCCACGTGGAGTAGACGAGTTTACTTCCTCTGCACATAACAACAAAAAAGAAATATGAATCTTTTTGACTATTTTCAGAACAAAAGGTCTCTGATACTTACCAGGGTTAGGATTCTTCTTCTTCCTTCCTCTCTTCTTAAGTACTTTCGGGGTTGTCGCTTCAGGTTTTGATTCAGCGAACAAGCTTTGGGTGGTTGTAGAACCGTCATACCCTTTATTAAGGGGTGTGGTAGATTCAGGGATCATTGGATGAATCACCTTGGAGTCTTTGTTTTCATGGTCCTCAAACAATCTAGCGCGTTTGTTGACCTCACTGTGTGCTGAATCCATGTTCATAAGAGTACTTGAATGGTCTTTGTAAGTGAAAACTAAAAGGAAGGGATCAGCTTTGCTTAGTCCTACATGCCATACATGACCATCAGGTACAGTGAGTGCAACAGCAAACCAAAAACATAGCACATATAGTGTAGTTTAGAATCAGCAAGCATGAATAAAACACAAATGGCACGAGAAAAGAGAGTTCTGTCTGGTTAAAACCATCATCCAAGTCAATTAACTAGCCACAGTCTCAAAGCTAAACTCTCTCTATAGTCAAAACGACGCATGTTTCCAGATCTGTGAAGTCCACTCATTGTCTTTTTTTTTCTATCTCTCTCTCTCTCCTCCATTATACACTATTACATGTCTTAGAGTTTCAATGATGCGTTACAAACTAAGACCAAAGTCAACCTAAAAGTCCTAATATTTCATCCGACAGGCACTATACATGTTTTAAGGTTTCAGTTGTGAGACCAAAGTCAACTTAAAAGTTGAGCCTTTTCTCCTAACACTCTCAAAAAATCTGACACGCAAAACACAACTTGAGAAGTATCAGATGTCCAAACAACTTAAAGTTCTCTATTAGAGAAACATAAATCACAAAACCAAGACTAAACAAAGAACATAGGAACAGACTATAGATCCCAAACTCATTAGACCATAAACCATAAAGAAGACACTTTTCACTTAATTTTCAGTACTCAAATCACAAAAGAGTACACTTTTCAACTTAATCGAGCAACCCAACACCAGATTCTTCATTTTTCTCCAAACCAACCCGAACTAAACCCCAAAAAGGAAGACATTTTTCACTCAATTATGAGTACCCAAACCACAAAGGAAGACACTTTTCAACTTAATTGAGAAACCCAACAAGTCAAATGCAGAAAGAAGCAAACCCTTTCAAAGAAGAGAGCAGTTATTACCTGAACAGTGGACGAGAGAACATGGCTGTGGAAGAGAGGGCCTGGCATGTTCAGATAATCAAGAAAGGGGTTAGATCATGAAACGACGCCGGAGAAAACCTTTTTCAGATCTGAAACCAAGTTTAAGTTTTGATTTTGGTCAGAGGGTCTTTCTCACTCTCTCTGGTTTGGAAGAGAGGAAAAAAAAACACAACTTGACCTTAATAAAGCTGGAGCGAGTCAAAGTCTGTGTGTTTTCTACTTGACTCGGTATGTCGAATCGGTGAGTTGACTCGTTTTGGGTTCTCTTTTTGGTTAACTAATTAAGAGCACATCGCCCCCACCAACTACCCTTTTCACCTAATTTTTCTTTCCCTTTTTGTAATTTAATAAATGCTTTTGTTTTTATTAATACTAGATTTTGAATGTTATTTTTTAGAGGAATACTTTAAGATAAATTTAAAAAAAAATTGTTATAAAAATAACATTTAAGAAAAAAAATAACTAAAATAATATTTACTAAAGAGTGTAAATATACATTTATACCCTTAAGTTAATTAATTTAAATTTAAGGTTTAGAATTATGGGGTGAAGTTTTGGGGGTAATGTTTAATTTTGAAAAAAAATAAAAAATATTAAAAAATAAAATAAATTAGTTTGGTCATTCAAAAAGAATTATTTGAAAAATTTTACCTTTTTTAGTCCGATTAATTATGCTATTGCACCGATGAAAAATATTAAATTCTACAGTTAATAAAATTACATTGTCGATGGCTCTTTCAAAAGTAGCTTATTTCTTCAATTTATTCCAATCACTCTTCAGTTCTTGCACTCAAAGCTAGCATGTAATTTAGAAAAAAAAAAGATATTAGTAAACGAATTAAAATTGAAAATGATATATTAACTGCAGCAAATTTGAAAAATGATTACCCAGTGTCATTTTTTTTTCTGAATTGTCATACATCTCGGTTTGTTGTGCGAAGGAGTGTCAAAATGGATCATGACCCATGAGTTGACCCAACCCAAATTATTCCATTAATCCAAATGAATTGTTTATTTTTGATCCAATGGATTAATGAGTTAACATGTTAATAGGTTAACAAGTTAATGAGTTAATAAGTTAATGGATTATCATGTTAAATAGATTTATTGAGTTGAGTCAACTTTGATCCATTAATATTAAAAATCGACTATTTAGTCAGATTAAACAATGTATTCATTATCTTCATCAATAATTTTCTTTTTTTTGACTAAAAGCCTATTAATTTGATCGACTAATCTTTGATTAATTGTAATAAATTTAAAAATATTCATTAGTATTGATTCATAATAATATACACACATTTTGATAAAAATGACATTGAGATTTTAATTTCATACTTAGAATTTGAAGACAAAAATGATTATGATCACATTTTGAATCTTTTAAAAATCTGTAAACTTTGATTAAAATTGATATACAAAGAACTATTAACTTAAAATTGATGTTGGGTTGATGGGTCAACCATTAACCCATCTGATCCATGTAATTTAATGGGTTATGGATCGATCCAATCTAATTAATAAATGGGTTGAGCCAATCCATGACCTATTAACAGTCAACTCATTTGGGTTATGGGTTGGGTTGACCCATTTTGACACCTTTAGTTGTGCGTAAATAGTGGGGAATATTTGAGGAGTTTGACCTTGTAATTCTTAAATTGTATTTAAGGATCAGTGTGTTGTGTGTATAAAATCGAGGAAAATAAAATATCAATTAAAAAGAAAAAGAAAAGTGTTATGCATGTCTAATGCATGTGTCTCAAATACTATAATATTGATCCTCTACTCAATCATAATTTTTTTGAAGCTTAAAATGTTACATAGTTTCATTAATAAACAGTTCATGCATTTCTTCAGGTTTGTACGTTAAGGTCTCTTACTGTATAGACAATTTTTTCTGTATGTCATCGACCCAATTCTCCCCAAAAGAATTCACGACACCATGCATGAAGTCAATAGAAAATAATTAGTAACTAAAAAGGAACAAAAATTTAGAGAAATTGTCAAAAATACATTTTCATAATACTATTTTTCATGTTTACCTTAATCACTTTTACTCTTATTTTTAAGAGGAAAAACACGTTTATAACCCTTGGACTAATTAATCTAAGACTTAGGGTTTAGAGTTGAGAGATGGGGTAGGGTGGGGTAGGGTTTAGAAATGTAAAATTTAGGATTCTAATTAATTTTTTTTTTAAATTACCTCTTACAAATGGTATTTATAAAAATGTCTATTTAATGAAAGTAAAAATAAAAAGTGATACCAATAATGTGGTAAACATGAAAATTCTCCAAAAATTTATTTGATATCCATGGTACTCCCTAGTTAATGAACTCAAACCTCTAGCTGCAACTTCATCTGGGGTTTCTCTTGAACTCGGTTTCCACAAAATATCATTGTCACTTACAATCTAATACAACATATGCTAGCATAAGAATCTTTCTAACAATAAATTACCAGTAGAGATATATTGATCATATATAACCAATATGATGTTTTTACAATTGCAAAATCGATTGCGGGAAACATAGCCTTGTATTCTATAACGCTTCTTCGCCTGACACATGGATGATCACCATGCGTTCATAAAAAGGCTTCAAATATTGATTATTCTTATCTCACTACTAAGATGAGTCTGGGGTCTCTCTTGAGCTCGGCTTCCACAAAATATCATTGTCACTTACAATCTAATACAACATAGGAAAGCATAAGAATCTTTCTAACAATTTATTATCATTAGAGATATATTGATTAGATGTAACCAATATGATGTTCTTATGGTTGAAAAATTGATTGGGGGAAACAGAGACTTGTATTCTATAAAGTTTCTTCACTTGACACATGGATGATCACACTGCGTTCATAAAAATGCTTCAAATATTGATCAATCTTATCTCACTACTAAGAGCTAAAATTAGTTGTGTCCCATAGTTTCTCTGCATAGCTCAACAAGAAGGAAATATTGGCTGTTTAAGCTTGAAATGGCAGGACGTCGCTGCTCCCGGTTTTGACCACCATAAGCGATGTATAGATATTGCAGCTGTCATCTGCCAAACAAAAAAACTGATGAACAATAGTTTATTATGAATTAAGCTAACACTCAAATGACTTTAGAAAAAAACTTGACTGCATGTTAAAAAATGCATAAGGACCATGCCACATGAGTTTTAAAGCTTTAGATAAACAGTGTGTAAAAAAAAGTGTACACAAATCATAGAAAACCTTACTTTCAATTCATGCAAGTCTGACCTTTTGGTGAGACAATTGCCTTTAGTATACAACAATGTACATATATTACAAAGAATTACTATGGAAGAAGATTGCGAGAAGATCAGATGTGTGGAGCCCTCCAAGCATCTTCATACCAAGCATCAGCTGTCTCTAAGAATGTTTGAGTGATACTTCAGCTTCTTGCCAGCAAATACCTCGTCTTCTTGCATCACATCTAGTACAGTTTTTGTGAATGACATGAGCTTCATCTTCTTCTACATGAAGTGCATGTTTCAATTCAGAACTTAAGAATCAAAGCGTAATAATAGGAAACTCTTTGGGTGATATTATAAGAGATGAATTAAAAAATAACAGTTAGCAGTGTCCAAACTTATTGCTTCATGTGAAATTGAATCGACCAAGATATATATATATATATATATATATATCTTGTAGGTTTTTATTTATCAATCCAAACTATGTAGGTTTTTCAATGCCATTCTAGGGACACACATCTATTTCGACAAGAAAAAAAAATGCAGGGGAGAGTTATTGTTACAAGTAAGTTTCTTGGTGATTATTAGATGTAGACATCCACGGTGACTATGAATTACTACTTATCTATCACAATACCTATCTGCTTTATGCTCAGTCTTGTCTCTAAAGACACTGGGCATGCATCAGCAGCCCCACTGATAAGGGGTTATGCCGAGGTATAACCTCTGATCATAGCTGAGCTCAATGAGTAATTACAGCTAGCTTTAAAAGGTTAGAAAATTGCATGATTAGAATTTTGTGTGTGATTCTGATATTCCAAGAATGTAGGATATTGACTTTATCTGCACGGGTATGGTCACTGGTGGTAGTAGTCAGGCGAAAGTATTTTCTTAGAGGGTGAAGAAGGCACATAAGGCATAGGTTTAGAGAACGGGAGCTCATTACGCAGCATTGATCAACAAAACACCGACTGAGTGACAATATAAAATGCGACAGTCAACGCATGGGAAAATGATCATCTCACCCTCACAGAGTCCCAAGCACCTCTCTTATAACAAGACCAGCTCTTCGGCTAAAAAAGATGAAAGCGTAAAACAATAGCAAAACTTAAACTCTCATAATCCCCCCCAATAAATCCATAATATATATTGTTGTTCTTTACCTGTCAAGATGAACCCATGACTTTTGATCATTTTTATTTTCTAAGTTTCTAACCCATAACCAAAGACAAAAGAAACCCATGAAAGTCTCAAACACCAAACAAACACATTCTCATTCACATAAGCAGTAATAAACATACAACCATTTAATCAATCGGATACTGACAATCAAAAACACAAACAAGACAAAATTTAAATGATTGAATAGAATTACCTCAATAAGATCCTGCAGATTTCAACTCGATTTCACTCCAAAAAGAAACTATCAAAAGCACCAACCTGCAAAGAAAAAGTGCAAATAAGAACCACAAATCAAATCTTATTCACCTCCAAAAGAATCACAAATCAGGCCTCGCGAAATCGAAAAAGATTTCAAACAAATAAGAACCATAAATCGAATATGTATAACCTGACTTATCTCCTCCTTATCTTCATGTCCTCAAATATGATGGTTCAAAGAAATCAAAATTGTAAAATCTGCAAAGAAATGGAAGAAATTAATTAGAGAAATCAGAGAAACAGAAAAATTCAATCTAAGGTTCATATCGACAAAAGTTGATATTGTGTTTCACCTGGAATCTGGCTGGCGGCGATGACAACACGACATGCAGGAAGATCTGAGTGAAAATTGGGAGAAATTTGAGTTTCTAACTTTGAATGCTAGAGTGTTGGAATGGCAGAATAATAAAAAAACTAAGTATTTTGCCTCCAAAACATTTGACAGCTATAATAGTCATTTTTATGTTTCCAGTTAATGAAAATTTTTCCTAGCGCGAATTTAACACTATCAAAAAAATTGAGATCAGATTTAACCAGTTTTAGGAGCAGTTGGTGAATTCGTACAACTGCAAACTGCTACAAATATCTATGTTTATTGTAGTGACATAAAGGTTGAGTTGCACTAACTAAGCCATCGTCAAATGTCAAACCTAAGCCGTGAAGAACAAGTCTCTTACTTAATTTTTTTCTCGCTATACGTCTAAATCTAATCTAACCCAAAATTACTTATATATATACACATGTTACATAATATTCTGTCTTTTAATATTATGATAACACTAAATCTAATTGTTTCTTGCCAAAATAAATTTTATGACCAACGGTCGACAAACACCACCCTTCCATGACCGTCTCAGAACAATATACCACAGTCCATTTTGTATGTGTAGCACTTCCTCTTCTTCAACCACGAATGACATTTTCTCCTGAGCTTACAAATATCGCTACGATCATTGGTCGACTATGTGACTATGTCCATAATATTGGTCATTCAAAATCAGATTGAATGTGTTTGTGTGAACACATTCTGTAAAATAGAATAATTTTATAGCACTTTTTCTTTTCCCTATGAATATTCAAGTTATATACATAAGAAACTAAAAAATAATCATAAACACGATCAGAAATGTCTATATATACTCCTTATGTTCCGAAATATAAAATGTTTATAAAAAGTTTTATGTTGATTTATGTAAGATGTTCTTATACTTTACTTTTAGGTAGCTTTAACTTTATAAAAAAACTGTGTAACCAATCAAATTTAGGGGAATTTTCATGTTTACCACATTATTGGTACCACTTTTCATTTTTACCTTCACTAAAGAGATTTTCATAAATACCATTTTCTTAAGAGGCAATTTTTTTAAATTAATTGGAATTCTAAATTTTATATTCCAAAACCCTACATCACCCTTCAACTCTAAATCTTAAGTTTTAGATTAATTAATCCAAGGGTTATAAGTGTGTTTTTTTCCCTCTTAAAAAATAAGAGTAAAAGTGATTAAGTTAAACATAAAAAGTGGTATAAGAAAAATGGTAGTTTTGGCAATTTTCCTCAAATTTATTAGTTTTATTTTGCAATTGATTGAGTAATTTTTAATTTATAATTTTAATCATATTTTTTACATAAAAAGTAATTCTTGTACCTAAAAGATTTTATATTAGGAACAGAGGGAGTAAGCTTTTACTCCTCCGTTTTGATTTAATTATCGTTGTAGAGTAAAATTTTTGTTTTTAAATATTAAATGTCGTCTTATGATTTCAATGCAGAATTTATTAAATTTATATGATGTTTTATTTTTTATTGGTTGAAATGTGGTTAAATTTATAGTTAATGATATTTTTATTTTTAAAATATATAAAGTTCATTTGTGTGAAAAATCTTAAAACCACGACTAAGATAAAACGGATGTAGTATATTTTAACGAAGTAGGTAAACTCTCCACGATCTTTTCATTCTTGATATTCCATACGAATGACTTTGTTCGAGATCAAGGCAAGACAGTAATAATAGAACAAGAAAAATAGCTTGAACCATAAGAGACGAATACATTAATTACAGAAACCCCATGGGAATGGCGGAGTGATTACTCCGGCGACCGTTCCTCACCGCTAAATGTTGAATGGGCGGCGGAGGACGGTGACGGAAAGCTACTTCGATTGACTCTGCCAAGGCGGCGACGAAATCTACCGTTAGTTTTACCAACTCGATGCAAATCTCAAGTTTCATAGTCACCATTGCAGACTAAGACTAACAATTTTTTAATATACTTTTTGGTTTCTGCTTATCTCTGTTTTACACGTCGCTCAAAGATCTTGGTCGTCTTGCATGCAAAAACCAGAGGTATATATACAAATATCCATAGGGAGTATTATTTTATTTGAATGGCTTGTGATAATTGGTGCACTACAATACAATACAACATGGCATTTAACTTGCAAGCAATTATTAGCAAGTTTTTGTTTTCTGTTCTTTGGAAGATGCTTCGTTGGCCTTTGGTTTATACGAAGAGCCAATAATTCTCTAGGGGACGTTTCTTTGCATGCAAGATTGTAAAAGATATAATTTTTTAATGCAAGAATCAGTTAAAAAAAGAAAAAATTGTAAATATATCCTTACCAGTATACGCATATGGGTAGTATAATAAAGTATCTGCCTAAATAATTTAAATATACTATATGGTACTATGATGTATTAGTGTACAGAGAAGCAAAGATTCTTAAACATTAAATAAATCCACCTAACGGACATTAAAATCACGTTGATTCTGAACTTGAATCTATATAATAATGCTGTTCGGGATCTGAATCTATTTATAATCAAAGAAATTCATATCTTCTTCTAAATCTGCATGTTTTTAATAGCTTTATTAATTAACTAGGACACAATTAAATGTTGTTTATACAGCTTTTTCATGTGCAACTCTCTTGAATATTGATGTTACTCATCATATTATGCAAATGAAAAAGATCATGAAATTATATTGATTCTTTAATTAATGTGATTATCGTGATTCTACGGCTTTAGTTAGATGGACAAGAACAAAAATTTATATTGGTGGGTCACGAGGACAGTGGGACAACGATCTGTTCTTTGTTATTTCTATTTTAAAAATAATATTTTTGATTTTCTCAGATATGTTCAATGTGTGACATTAGTTATTAAATGTTGTATTGTCCTCCATCGCAGTGGAAGGCTCACACATGCATATCTATTTCTAGTGAATAGTAGTAATTGATTGGTTCTGGTTTCTCAACATCAAAGATGAAAGTGCTTGTCATAAACGGCTGTCATGAAGATCAATTGTTATTCCTTCTCTAGGATGGGTTATCATTATTTTCTCAGGTAAAAACATGTGTAGCTCTGACTGGTATGACATATTAGAGTATATGTTTAAAGTATAATGTGTTTTTTTTGGGATATGTTGGCATACAATCAATCAAGATGAAATATGTAGGTATGATAAAGGAAATATTTGTTTGTTGTGATTTTTAGAGTAAAATTTTCCTTATTAATTTTATGGAATAACTCTAGTTTCTCCCCTCCCCCCCCTTAGTTTTATACTAGTACATCTATCACTAGTACATTCTAAAAGATGAATACTTATTTTTAGGAGCATTTAAGTCTATACACCCTATGTTTTATTATAATTAGTGTTTAAAGTTAATGCATATAGATTAAGAAATTGCAAATCGATTCACAATTCATTCTTTTTTTTGAAATATTAGCTGCATAAATCGCAGTGAGGTAGAAGTCAAGATGACCATGAGAGGATACCAAAAAATCCATAACTTCTGAGACATATGCCTAACAACCACATAGTAAGGAAACTTCTAAATCAGAATAATAAGACCATTTTGATCAGCCATGTGATTGCAGGCAAAAGACAAAGTTCATTAACAAAGACACAATCTTTGATATGGGTTTCGAAAATATACTTAATTAATAATAAGTGAGCCTGTAAAAGTCGAGTGCTTTTCAGCTTCATTCAATCCTCTGACATTCGAATTGAAAACAATATATTTTTGAAAATTAAATTAATGATTGGTCTCTTTTGTTTGCAGCAGAGCTCCCACATCTGGGGATAAATGTTCCGAAGAAACCACATGAGAGTAAAAGTGATTCTCGGAGAGCTCAACATCAACATATTTACAAGGGCCTAAGACACCATTTGACATTGGCAAATCAACAACAAGTGGCTGAGAGGTAATTATACTAGACTGAGAGACCATATGAATAAGACTTCCTAGAGAGGCAAAAGCATTAGTAGATTCAAACAGAGAAGGGTTTAGAGGTGTGGAGAGAAAAATCTCAAGCTTCAACCTTGAAAAAGATATAGACCTTTGAATTTACGGTCATCTCACCTGAAAAGATTGGATTGGGCTCAAAAAGACCAACAATATGAGGAACCATATGGCAAGGTTGGCTACAACTCTAAGGACTCCTGGACATGAGAGGCCAATGAGTGTTAAGCAGTATGAGTTGATGGTTGTTGGTCAGAAGGAGCTGGAGGGTGCTGAAAAAGGGGCCAAATTAGCATATCCACACGACCAAACTAGTTGCAGAAGAGGCAAATAGGAGGAATTCACTTGTAATCTACAACTATGGTAACAATTTCTCCATTTTCCGTTTTTATCTCAGCAGTAGTAGGATGGTTAATACAATTTAGTCTAATCCTTAAGTAAGCAACATTAATACTAATTATTCGCATTGTGAAATCATCCACTTCAACAAGCAAATCAGCTATCCTAATGAAGCCTTATTGGGTGACATGTCAAAAGGAATACCCTTCACATGCGCCTAGAGTAGGAAAGAGACAAATGTTGGCGGTTTTATATCCAAATTTGCAAACCATTGAGCTAATTAGAATATAAACTTACCAATGTGCCAAATTTTTTGATCAACAATATTTTTTTCCTAATGATTTAATTAAGAACCATGACCAACATTGACCTTGAATATTAAATTAATTTTTAGCTTTAATCCTCTCCCCTAAATATGAGAAAGAACACTCTATATGCAACTGAAGGAAGACGATTTCCCTCTGAAAACACCAAAGACAAAGTCCTAATGCGGCTCATCTCTGCAACACAAAGTCACAAATTCTTGGAAATCCATATGCAGATAATTGGGATTGTCAAACTTCTTTAGTTTTTTTTATAAACAGAATATTGAAATTTTGCTGAGTAATTTACAAATTGCAGATGAGGAATAGAAAATGCACCAATTTTCATAGATGAGGCCTCTTTGCATGAGAAGGATGCAAATCTGGATCCTTGACTCCAAGATTCATCACTGGAGTAGAAGGCAAAGCAGTTGAAGGACCAAGAAGAGAAGCAGCAAGGCTCACTGTAAAATGAACAGCAGAAAACGTTAAGGAGATGACGACATGAATACCTTCTGAATGGGATGCTGAAGACACATGTTCACCCAAAGTAATCGTGGTATAACTATCATCTTCTTCCCTTACTTCTTCCTCATCATAACAGCCACGAACTTTCGACAAAAAATAACGACATCTCTTCTTACTTAGGGAACCCTCCTTTGCGCGGTAATCATCGCCATCTGTCGTCATCGAAAACTAAGATAAGGTTTTGTAGTTCTTTCTATTTTGGCAATAAACCAATCTCTCCGAGATAAATTAACAACAATAAGAAAATAGTAGTATGGATGCTGATGGAGGGATTAGTAGCAGTGCTTATATAGTGATTTTTATTGACCTTTTCCTAAACCGACTTATATAAACTATAGTTTCCTTTGTCCTTTATGTTTAGGTAAAGACAATCTCAAATCTGTTAGAAGTTGCTTCTTTTTCCATATGTTAGTGTCTATTATCGCTAATAATTTATGTATATTAGACAACAACCAAATCATGAGTAACAACTTCAAGATAAGATATATCTTGGTTTGCTACAGTAACATGCATACATGAGAAAAAAATTAGAGCTAACAAACCTCATGAAAAGTAAATGGAAAGTCGGTAAAGGTGATCCAGAGTGAGCCAAAGAAGCAGACTCAACATTTGCTGCCCAGTGCCTTGCAAACCGTGAGTAATGGGAGGCTACCTAGGAGGATGGAGAGACACTTCGTGATAAAGGGGAAAACTGAACAAGACAAAGGTCTAGCGGGATGGTGGAGGAAGGAGTCCCGTATTGTGGTGTCCCTGGTCATGAAGAAGGTAATAGGAATTAGAGTAAGGTTGATAAAGTTTTCAAGTCACAGAGAAAAAAGTTTTTTTAACGCTTTCAAAACATGAAAGAGATTATTTTGTATTTACATCTAACTTTTAAACAATGAAGTAAACATTATTTGGATTTTCTTGTTATAAATCCGACTCATCAATCACTTAAAGAAAATGAGAAAAGTGTTGGTGTCATGAGAAAAAAAATTGATGATGCAAATAAATTGAAGATGAGAAATCAATATGTGGTAGGTTGATAAATAATCCCATGTTTGTAGAGATTTTAGAAAGAACATTGTTAATAATTATGGGAAAAATGATTGATGATTACCTAAAGTGTTAACCGTCATATAGATAACCATGCATATTAAACTAATGTATATCTAGCTACACGAAGTATATGTTATGCATGACAACATCCCTCAATATAATGGTATTATGTAGTTAAAATCTCAAACTTAATTTTTAATCCAAAAAGTGACGTGGACGTCTGAGATATTAACTCCGTTTAATTATGTCATTCGTCAATTGTAATCTGATCCACCAGAGTGTAATATAACTATTTTTTTCTGATTTTCCTTTTTGTTATGATGGTTCAGATTTTAATTGATCAACATGAGAATTAAAATTATTTAATGTCTTCCACATCAGTATCACTTTTTGGAATAATAAAATTAAACTTAGGATGTTAACTACACCACATCATTAACTTGATGGATATTGCCTTGCATAATATATATTTATGTAGTTAGATATACATTAGTTTAGTTTGTATGTATAGCCATTTGGTGGTCAATACACTAAGTAGTTAGCATTCATTTTTCTTAATTATGATGATGATTATTGGAGATACAACTATGTATAAATTCCATTACAAAGAAAATAGTAGGTTGAATATACAAAGAAAAATGGTAATTTCCATTAGAAAAATGATGAAATAATTTTCATATTTAGGTGTGATGGAGTGGCGAGCATGAGAAAAAAGTTTGTTTTTTTTTGTGTGTGTTTACATGGTCGGATTTGGTACAACCGAATGAAATATTGGTTTTGACTTCCAATTTGTTTTGAGTTTTTTACATATAAATACATCCTTAAATTCCAAAGAATATATATATATATATATATATATATAATTCTTTTTTAAATAATAGAATCCTTAAATCGTAGATCCGGCCATGTGTGTTTGTCAAGATGAGTTTGGGCGCATGACAGTGAACTTTTCTTGTTTTGGGTGGAAGAGAGTCGATTTCGTGTCAGCCTTAAAATCTCATCATCATCCTAGAGTAAAGTAGCTGTCGAAGAATTGATGCAAATATATGGAATTATATTTGGATGATGAATTATATGTTAACAATAGTTATTTGATATTTTACTCTCTCCGTTTTATTTTAGTTCTCGTTTCATGTTTGTGGAGAAAACATTTAATTTTATGTATTTTTAAAATAAAAATACCGTTAGCTATACATCTAACCATATTTCAACCAATAAAAAATAAAATGACATATAAAATTAATAAATTTTGTTTTGAAATTATAAAACTACACTTATTTAGAAACAAAAATTTTATCCTACAACGACAACTAAATTGATACGGAAGTACTAATAATGATAATTATTGATAAATGACTTATTTCTACAATGAAAATATTATATAGTACCAGTTGCACAATTTTTATCTAGTTCTCTACCAATAACTATTATTAAGAAAATATATAATTTATCATATTTTATATTTTATCATCTTTGTATTGTATAATTAAATTTTTAATAATATTTTTACAATTATATAAAAGTAAAATAGCATAACAATTTCTAGACAAAAAGAATATAGTGAAAGTTTTTAATTTATAGTATTCATCTTATAATATTAACATAATTATATATGTATCTTTCTTATTTTCTTTTTAACCAATAAATATTTTTTACAAAAGGAAAAAAATGATATACATCATACATTTACTTTATAAAATGATACAAAGAAATAACAAAATCTGTGAAAATTTATATTAATCTCTAAAAAAGTATGATATAATTTACAAATAAAAAGAATATCTATTTGAATAATCCACATAATTTTAAAAATTTATCAATTTTGAAAATTCTTAAATTCTACGCAATTCAATCTCCCAATAACCTTTTCCCTTTAACGTTAACTAACCAATATAATAATTGTTCGACGTGGTTAAAAAAGCAGAGAGGATCAGACAATTTTTCCTCCATTTTTATTCATCATTATTATTTTAAATAAATTATATTGTAACAGATATTTTTAATAAAATAAGATTATACCAAAGTCATCATTTTACTTTATAAATAAGTTCATTTGATTTAGACACATAATGTTTTCTATCATATTGATATTATTCACCAATAAATTTTTGTCTACACAAATAATCATTTCCGTGAAATAAGTGAAAATAAGTTTATAATTGATAATTGCTAGTGAAATGCATTTACAAAATATACACATAAGAAGTTGAAACAAAAATAATAGGATAGGATGTAAAATTTTATGTAAATAAAACCATTGTATGTTTGATCAAAAAAAAAACCATTGTATGATATAAATGTTGAATGATTATATGAAAGAGATAAAATGTGATGTAAAATGGTTTTTTAGTCAAAAGAGAATGGGATAAAATAATAATAAAATATTGTTGAATAATTGAACCATTTTATAGTTTTAATACAAAGATCTTCACGTTTACCACATTATTGGTATCATTTTTCTGGGGGAATTTTCACGTTTACCACATTATTAGTACTATTTTTCATTTTTTACTTTCATTAAAGAAACATTTTTATAAATACTATTTTAAAGTAATTTAAAAAAATAATAATTAAAATCTTAAATTTTACATTCCTAAATCCTACCCCTACTCTACCCCACTCCTTAACTCTAAACCTTCTAGTCTTAGGTTATTAATCCAAGAGTTATAATTTTTTTCCTCTTAAAAAATTAAGATAAAATTATTCAAGATAAACATGAAAAGTGGTATTAGGAAAATGATATTTTTGGCAATTTTCTTATTTTTCTTCTGTTTATAAGTTTGGTATTTTCATAAATATATTCAACTTTATTTTTGGTTCACCTCCACTAGGTCGAGTGAAAATAATATAACAATTATCATTACAGGTTACACGTTTAATATTCAAAAGCGGAACTTTTAATTTTCATATTTCCTGTATAAAGTACTACTTATTTAGGTAAAAGAAATTGTTGCTTTAAGATATAATTGACAACCAAATCTTTTAAGTTTTGACCCCATATTATAAACTCGTATCGAATTGATAAAATGAGCTCATAGTATGAGGCTATTTGATAAAGAGATGATTTATAATTATGTGATCACCCCATAATCGACATTATTTAACATAAGAACGAAATGTTTCGTTTAAAAAAAAAGAAGAAAGAAATGTTTTTTTAGGTTATTCCAAAAATTGTTTGTCCATTTCAGTCAATGAAAGGAGAATCTTAAAGATTCCTCAATTTTTTTTTGAACACCAAAGATTCCTCAATTATATCCTTGAACAAAGCACCGAAAATTGTTCATTATAATATATTAATTGAAGCCTTTGCTAAAGCACCAAATTAACGTGCCATAAGACCAATAATAGTCTAGCAAGTAAACTGAAAGGGCGGCGGAATCATTTTAATAAACTAAACATCCATTTAAGTGGGGTTTTAATCATGTGGCGAAATCAATATATAAAAGAGTTTATAGACTAAAAAATTCTCAGGAGATGTTGTCCATTAATTGTTTTTAAAAGAATTCAAATTGAAGCATAGTCTTTTGTCATTTAAATATAAATATTATTTTTGTAAGGAAAATCTCTCAAATAAATTTTTTTGAAGTTCTTGTCACAAAAATAACTTTCAAAAACAAAAATGATCAAACTAGTTTTTTTTTTAAAAAAAATTAATATTTTTTCTTTAAAAGTTATTTTTGTGACAAAAATTTTTTTTAGCTCTATCTTAGGGTACTTTTTTTTATTATACTATAATTTTTTATCTACCAATAAAAGATTATAATCTCTCTGTAATGAAAATATTTATGTTTTAGAAAAAAATTATTTTAAGAAAATACATTTTTTTATATTTTAAGTGTATTAATTAATGTTAATTGTAAACTTCAGAGAGTTTATTACAATTTTATTGGTTGAAAATTATGAAGTATAGCTAACAACGGAAAATAATACATTAATAATTAAAGTTGTATATATTTTATATAATAAAGTAGATTTTTTTTTGTTTCCAGGAAAAAAGACACATGGCACTTTCTGTGATAAGCCATTGTTATTCCTGTGTGGGGCTTCGTGTTATGGATTCATTTTATCCAAACATTTATTGTTGTTATAAATGCCGCTCTTAAACCATGTTTAGTAATGGCTCAATACAAACTATGGTTTCATTTTCTTCCCAAGATCAGCTTCCATCTCCCGAGAGCTCCCTTTGACGGTCACAGCACAACAAAAGTATTCTTTCAAGTCGACCATTAATAACTTCTACGAGTTTGGAAAATCGATTTGATTATGGGCTTGGACTATCTTAGATAATTTGACCTAAGAGTGATTTCTTCTCAAAAGTTCAGACCTTAAATGAGTCCACCCACTATTACCTTATTGATCCCGACGTAAAGAGGACTTCATTGTCGTGACGATCTACCTTCATCCCACCACCTCTGACCCCACTGCTGCTTAACAGTTTCTGTTTCCATTCAATCAATAAACGTTGTCGTTAATGCCATCAAACCAGTCCTCCCACTAGGTTGCAAATACACCCTCTATTGTTACGAATCTACAACTATAAATAAGGAACCTGTTGTTTTTCTACATATTTTATGTTCAACATCGGAGATATTCTAGTGAATTAGGTAATGTGCTGCTTTGGTTTTCTGCCAATTTTTTGTTGATGGGATTCAGTGTAGAATGTGTAATCTGGGCCAGCGTCTTAATGCCTCTGATGCAATTAATTTAAAAGCACCTATTAATACTATGTGAACTTCTAAAGGCAAACTTCGTTGATCCTACCGAGAGTCAATCACCTTCGTTGATGTATTATTTACGCGTTAACTCTCTCCGGTGACCATACCACTAAACAACAACTACGATAAGCCTCTGAACACGTCTCCAGTTTCCTTTTATTTATCATTACCTATAGTTTTATTATATGGTACAATAAATAACAAAAAAAACAATAATTCATCAAGTACCATATAAAACTATAGGTTATGATACAGTTTATGTCGTTCGAATTCATTTTCTTGTTCTCTGTTTCCACTAAAATCACAACTTTCCATTTTTGCATTGTTATACGTTGATACTAGGTAAATGCCAGCCCCATGTCGGGAATTTTAAACATAGTTTTTTTAATATTTAATTTTTGGAGAATTTTAATGTTTACCACATTATTGATACCATTTTTCATTTTTACTTTCTTTAAATACATTTTCATAATTATTATTTTCTTAAGAGGTAAATTTAAAAAAAAAATAATTAGAATCCTAAATTTTACATTTCTAATCCATACCCCATTCAACCTCATCTCTCAACTCTAAATCTTAAGTCTTAGATTAGTTAACGTGAAAATTATAAGTATATTTTTTTCCTCTTAAAAAATAAAAGTAAAAGTAATTAAGGTAAAAATGAAAAGTGATATTAGGAATGTGGTATTTTTGACACTTTCTCTTAATTTTTTTCCGGCCGGTTCAGTTTTTATTTTAGCTAATAACAGTTCGTTCCATTTCAATTCATTGACCGTTTTTTCCAGTTGTATATTTGAATTGAACCTTACTCCTAAATAAATTAGTAAAATTACTAATTAAAATAAATAAAAATAATAATACAGATTCTCCAAACTAATGACTTATCCAAAGTAATTAAAATATGATAAATAAACAACCAATGACAGATAAGCAAAATTACAAATTAAAATTATTTAGAACATGACAAATGAGCAAAACTACGTAAAAGTAGGGGTGGGTGTTCGGATACCCGTTCGGGTCGGGTACTTCGGATTTTCTGATAGTTTGGTATAAGCGTATAGAACCCGTTCAGGTATTTCCGTAGTTTGGATCGGGTTCGAGTATTTTTAGTTTGGTTCAGTTATTTGAGGCTGTGTTCGAATATTTAGACTTTCAAATGAAAAGTTCATTTTAAGTTTATTGTATTTAAAAGTATAATTTTTACTAAACTAATTTTTTATTTTTAATAGATTGAACGATTAATAGATTTGAAGATACCATTTTAAAAACAAAAGACATTGATTTGGTTGTTTTTTAAAAAATTTGGATATAACTTTTGTTAATACATAAAACAAAAAGCTTGACATGCATTGTAACTGAGTATCAAATCATTTTTGTCTATAATTATATGTATGTTATATCATCTTAGAGTTTGTTTAACATCAATATAAATATTTTAAATAAAGTGAGAGATGCAAATTATAAATATAAGGTTAAGTATAGTTATGTTCGGTTATTTTCGGATATCCACTCGGGTTCGGATTTATTCAAAAATAGGCAACAAAACCAAAAGTAATTTGGTTTTAAAAAAAATTATTGGGCTTATGGCCCTTCACCAAGATCCACGACGCTGCTGGCCAGAACCAAGATCTACGAAGCCCGCGCCGTGCCGGCCAGTGGCGCGTTGGGGGAGGGGGAGGGGGAGGGGGGGGGAAGCCCAGCTCAGCCCAGCCTCTCTCATGCACCATTTAAACCTGGATGGGAGTAGATACATATTTATATTACTCTCATTTCGCCTCGCGTACACGATGTGGAACTTTTGAGAGTTTGACATTTAGTTCAAATATTAATTGTGTTCAGCATTCCAAGTTTATCACTTTATGGTTTCATTTCTCATTCACTTTAGCTTTATTTTTTACTTGTAAGTATACTAGATTGTGGTGCTCATTGCAAGCTTTCCAACTAGCTAATAATATGGTCATGACGACCACCGGGCTGGCTGGAAAAGGCAAAAAAGTCAGCCATAATTTCCTGTTAAAAACAGAGCTCCAACAGGTTACTCCTTATGCTTCCCAACATTTGGAAGATGGGCGATCATGTCATTGGTGCTGATTTGAGACTTGGGAGGTTCCAATTTGATTTTGAGCATGAGGCTGACATTGACGAGGTATTGAAACTTCAACCATACCACTTTGATTATTGGATGATTTCTCTTGTTCAATAGGAGTCAGTGAGTGATGGACAGAATGTATCCATCTGCCATAATCTTTTGGGTGAGAGTCATAGGGGTACCTCTCCATAACTGGGCTATCCTGACGTTTGAGAGTATTGGATATGCATTAGGAGATGTCAAGGAAGTGGACCTGGATTAAGGTGGTGATTGACAGTTTCAAAAACTTATGTTTCGAAACTTGTGTAGAATTGTAAAGAAAAAATCCTTATAGTGTTTAACACTAGCCCAAGACCGTAATACCCGAGAAACCCGAAAGAGTCAAGAGAATTTCTAAGTATGAACATTAATGTGGAAGAACTCTCAAAGAGATTTAGAGAACTTTGGGTGGAACACTTTTTCTTTCTCAAAGAAAACTTCTTATTATTATTCAACTTCTTATGTTACAAATGAGAGAGGAATGAGCTATTTATAGGCTCCAAAAGTACAAAATATCTTACAAACCTAATCATAATATCTAGATTTTTCTATCATAATATCTAGATTTTTTTACAAAAATATCTATATTTTTCTACCACAACCTCCTTACTTTCTAGATATTTTATCAAATTAAAACTTCTAGAATATGGGCTTAATTTGGGTTTAGTCCAATAAGAGATTTTAGATTATAAACCCATAATCAAGCAAAAGCCCAAAATCAAGTTTAACTTCAATACTCCCCCTTAAACTTGATTTTGTCCACCATTCCGAGCTTCGAGCGAAGTATCTCGAATTGACCTTTTGGTAGTGACTTGGTGAAGATATCCGCAACATTGTCCTCGCTTCGAACTTCCAATGCTTCAATTGTTCCATCAAGCACCTTCTCTCTTATAAAATGATGTTCCAATTCAATGTGCTTTGTCCTTCCATGGAAAACAGGGTTGTTGGCTAGCTTAATGGCACTTTGGTTATCTCCATATATGACAACAGATTTATTGATTGGCTCCAACAAGTCTTCAAGGAGTCTTCGAAGCCATATGCATTCTTTAGCTGCGAGTGCTGAAGCTTTATACTCAGCTTCAGTGGTAGATAATGACACGGTTGCTTGTTTCTTGCTGCACCATGAAATGCTTGTGTCTCCACATAAGAACACAAAACCTGAAGTTGACTTTCGATCATCTAAGTCTCCACCAAAGTCAGCATCCATGAAACCATGAAGAGAAACCTTGGCATTATACTTGTACATCAAACCCATGCCAAGAGTTGTCTTCACATACTTTAATATCTTCTTTGCTGCTTCTAGATGTGGCTTCCTTGGTTCCTGCATAAACCGACTAACAAGACCAACCGCAAAGGCAATATCTGGTCTTGTAATGGTTAAGTATAAAAGACTTCCAACAAGAGAGCGATAAATTCGAGGATCGGGTAACAAGGATCCTTCATCACGCTTAAGCTTCATGTTAGTATCCATTGGAGTAGAACGTACCTTTCCTTGGTGTACTCCAAACTTTTCAACAATCCTTCTTGCATAACTTTGTTGGCCGATGAATATACCATCCTTAACCCTTTCGACCTCTAGGCCAAGAAAATGATTCATCTCACCTAACTTCTTCATCTCAAACCTTATCGACATATCCTCTTGTAGGCGAGCAATTTCAGCATCATCATTTCCGATGATGATCATATCGTCCACGTACAGGAGGACTACTACGTGAACTCTTCCACTCTTCTTGAAGAATAGACTTGGATCAGCATTTGATGCTGTATAGCCACAAAACTGAAGATATTGAGCAAGCTTTCCATACCAAGCTCTCGGAGCTTGTTTTAACCCATACAAGGCCTTCTTAAGCTTGCACACATGGTTAGGATGTTCTCGTGATTCAAAACCAGGTGGCTGCTCCATAAATATTTCCTTGTCTAGCTCACCATAGAGAAATGCATTCTTCACATCTAACTGCCATAACCTCCATCCAAAGCTTGCAGCTAGAGATAAGAGTGAGCGTACCGTAGTCATCTTTGCTACTGGGCTAAAGGTCTCTTCATAATCTTCTCCATACTTCTGAGAGAACCCTCGAGCAACCAACCTTGCTTTATATCTATCAATGCTCCCATCTGCTTTTCGCTTCAGTCGATACACCCATTTACAAGAAACAGGTTGAGTATCCTTGGGTTTCGGAACTAAATCCCAAGTTTCATTTTTTATGAGAGCATCCATCTCCTCCTTCATTGCGGTCTCCCATTCCGCAACTCCTTTTGCTTCATTGTAAGATGATGGCTCATCTTCATCCAAAGGAGCTGCAAAGTAGCAAGAGTACGTGGTGACAAACCTTTCATCTCTGAACCGAGCGGGTTTGACAATGTTTCTTTTTGGTCGTTGGTTGGCAATGGAACCATGATTTTGTTCCTCTTCTTCATCTTGGTCAATGCTCCCCCTTTCACCTTGATTCTCCTTTTCAAAACTTTCATACTCACTCTGAACTTGAATAACTTGTTCACCAGTCTTGGAAGACCCTGAGACATCTTGCTCAACCAAGACTTGAGGTGGTCCATAGTAAGATGATACTTCGTCAAAGACAACATCACGAGACACTGTGTATTTATGTGTCTCCGGATCCATACACCTCCAGCCTTTCCTTTGTTCATCATAACCGACAAAGATACACTTCTTTGCCTTTGCTTCTAACTTTGTTCTTTGAGAGTCGAACACATGGACATAGCAGACTGATCCAAATATCCTCAGATGCTTCACCGTTGGCTTCTTTCCGTGAATCATCTCATAAGGAGACTTCATGTTGTTTGGACTAAGTGGCATCCGGTTGATGACATAGGCTGCACATCTCATTCCTTCTGCCCATAAGGCTTTAGGTAAATTCTTGTCATGTAGCCAGCTTCTGCACGTCTCGGTTATATGCCTAATCTTTCTTTCTGCTACTCCATTTTGTTGAGGTGTATATGGACATGTATATTCTCTCTTAATGCCATTCTTTTGGCAAAAAGAAAGAAACTCCTTTGACATGAACTCTCCTCCATTATCCGTCCTAAGAGTCTTTAGCTTCCGACCAAGCTCTCCTTCCACGGTAACCTTGAATTCTTGGAATCTTTGGAATACCTCTGATTTTTCCTTCACAAAGTATACCCAAGTGTACCGTGAGAAATCATCTACGAACAACAACATATAACGGAATCCGGAATAGGAGGATGTTGTTGTTGGACCCATTAAGTCACTATGAACCTTCTCCAAAGGACCACTGCATCTTGAGGTTGATTGATCAAATGGAAGTCTATGTGACTTTCCATATTGACAACCTTCACAAACTTTCCCTCCATCTTGAATCTTCAACTTTGGGAGCCCGTGAACCAAGTCTTTATTCACCATTACTTTTAGCTTGGTCATATTGATATGACCAAGTCTTGCGTGCCAAATAGAAGCATTATCATTTGTACTCATCTTCTTCACATAGGCATGTGACGCCGATAAAACATATAAGTCCTTAACCCGTGCTCCAGTGTGAACAACGTCCGCCTTTAACTCTTTAATATTCTTTAAAAATTTAACATCTCTTGGACCAAATAGAACATAGTTACCTGAGTCAACCGCATTCACCACCGAAAGAAGATTCTTCTTAACTCCAGGGACATGGTAAACATTCTTGAGGGTGATTGGTTCTCCATCATCTCCTTTGATGAAACCGGTCCCTTCCTTCTCAATTCGATGGATTGAATTGTCCGCAGTAATAATGGCTTCTTTCCCGTCATGATGTTGAAGACTAGAAAATAACTTCTCATCTCCGGTAATATGATGGCTACAACCCGAATCCACAATCCAATCATTTCCCAAATTTTTAGTTGTGGATGTACCTGGATGTGCAGCTTCCACCGTGAAGCATTTCCCCCATTCTTCGTCTTCAGTATGACTTCTTTTCTCCGCCATATTTGTTTCCTTCAACTTGACTCGACAATCCTTTTTGAAATGCCCAAGCTTTCCACACCGGTAGCACTTGAATTTTTTCTTATCTCCTATGGAAGGTCCATCATTGTTTCTTGGACAACCATCTCTCGTTTTAACCTTAAAGTTTTGTTGTCTCCGGGCTACAAATGCACTTCCCGAGTCATCCGTGATTTTGACTCCTGACATTTGCATGGCTAGGGACTCTTGCGAAGCTAGCAGATTTTCAAACTCTTCCAAGGAAGGCTGTGTAGCCCATCCTTGAACTGAAGTCACAAACGGTGTATACTCGGGCCGTAAACCTCGAATAATATACCGCTTTAACCGTGATTCAGAAATAGACTCCTCTGGATTTAGAGTATTAATCTCAGAGCATAGATTTTTCACCTTAATGAAAAAATCTGAGATTGAAGACTCCCCCTGCTTTGCATTTGCAAGCTCGTTCTCCAATAGTTGTAGCCTGGCCTCATTCTTCTTGTTGAACAATTGATCTAATGCTTGCCAAATTGAACTAGCAGAAGTAAACTTTGAGACATGCTCAAATATGCTTGAAGATATGGACCTCTTCAAAGCAAACTCCGCCTTGGCATTCTTCCGTGTCCACTCCTTTGTCGCTTCCGCGGTTGCAGCATTTCCCCTTGGTGGTGTTGTGCTACTACCACCGACGACATCCCATAAGTCCTCACTCACCAAGTATGACTCCATGCATGACTTCCATAACCGGTAGTTAGATTGGTTTAAGATTTCCATTCCCAATCCAACAACACGACCCGTTGATTCCATACTTAGAATAAACCCGAGCTCTCTTTAAATCGATCTTGATTAAGGACAAGATTAGAATAGCTCTGATACCATGTAAAGAAAAAATCCTTATAGTGTTTAACACTAGCCCAAGACCGTAATACCCGAGAAACCCGAAA
Organism: Moricandia arvensis; assembly: GCA_905132765.1. NCBI lineage: Eukaryota > Viridiplantae > Streptophyta > Magnoliopsida > Brassicales > Brassicaceae > Moricandia > Moricandia arvensis. Next base: position 6,307 of record CAJHQP010002756.1, on the reverse strand, counting down.
GAGTCAAGAGAATTTCTAAGTATGAAGATTAATGTGGAAGAACTCTCAAAGAGATTTAGAGAACTTTGGGTGGAACACTCTTTCTTTCTCAAAGAAAACTTCTTATTATTATTCAACTTCTTATGTTACAAATGAGAGAGGAATGAGCTATTTATAGGCTCCAAAAGTACAAAATATCTTACAAACCTAATCATAATATCTAGATTTTTCTATCATAATATCTAGATTTTTTTACAAAAATATCTATATTTTTCTACCACAACCTCCTTACTTTCTAGATATTTTATCAAATTAAAACTTCTAGAATATGGGCTTAATTTGGGTTTAGTCCAATAAGAGATTTTAGATTATAAACCCATAATCAAGCAAAAGCCCAAAATCAAGTTTAACTTCAATAAGAATTCCATGGAGGAGATGAAACGATGGTGTCTCTAAGATATGAAGATATTTTGGCTACTGTAGGATTCGCATAAGCTTGTGCCATGAAGAAGGATAAAATGGAGGAGGGTCGGGACAAAGATGATTTTTCTGGCAAGAGGGTTGAACGCAGTGCAAGTTCTAAGGGTGTGGTGATTCATGAGGGAGTAAGAGAAAGGGATCAGTACCAGGGCAAGGGAGAAGAAAATATCTATGAGGAAAGGGATGCAAAGCGGTCAACGGTTCAGGGAAGAGAGACATGTTTCAGTGGTGATCGCATAGGGAGACACCATATGGAGGAGAAATGAATCACTCAAGGAAACAAAGAGTAAGGTATGCATGGAATTCTAAACAACCGGATGGTTCAAGCTCTCATATCACCGAAAAAGGGTACGAAATCCAAAGTTGTAAAAGGCAATGGGAACCATGAAAGTCATTTGAGGTATAATGGTCCATCAAAACCCCAAAGAAGCTGATACAAACCCTTAATAGATGTTTATGGATTTCACAAGAAGAGTAAGGGAGTGGTCACATACTATCTGGTGCTATTGGTTTGTGTGTTTTTTTATTTTGTTTCAATAAGCTCTTGGAGCAAGTTATGGTATTTGTTCTAGGTTTTCTTTTCTATATTGGATTACAAGTTGTATTCCTTTTTCTCTGTTGTGACCTTAAGGCATATCTTTTTATGAATGCAACTTAATAAAACTTGAGTTAAGCTTTTGGTGGAGTGGGTTTCACTACTCTATTTTCTCCGTAGAATTGTGAAATTAGATTTTGAATTAACACTCAATATTAACGTGAACCATAGACTGGTCAAATAAAGATGGAAGTTGGGAGAAGATCATATTGGATAGGATGATACACGGTTCCTATATGGTCACAACAGGGGTCTCTTTAAATCCTCCAACTGGTACCGGTTTTGAACTTGGACATGAGGATGGCATCAGACGAAGTATTCTCTCTATGGAGATTTTGGATACGGTTTTGGGAAGTCTTGGGAGAAAATGTTTGTTCAAAGGATTGGAAAGAGAGGGATCTGGATTATCGAACAAAGGTATAATATCTGCATGATAAAAACTCACGAAACGCGAAAGCAGTCTCTTTTATGAAGTATTTTTCTTCGCTCAGACTGGAGGATGAATCGCTTGAATTGTATGCAGACTGGAATGGGCTGGTATCCTAAAAAGAAAATCAAAAATTAATTGGGTGGTAGGGGGTGGCAATCATTATGGCTTTGTCACGACACATAGGGATTTTAAAAGGTAATTGTGGTGTCATCACAAAACTCGTTTGAGCAAACATTCAGCTGATTTTTTATGCGGATATTAAATTGGAATTGCAGAGGTATATGTAGCAAATTTACCCATAGCTACCTAAGAGACATTTGACATAAAAACAAACCGGAGTTTTTGTTTTTGGCACAGACTAAACAAAATTTTAGTTCTTCCAAAGTTTTCAGCTTCATTTCGGTTATGATAAACTGGAAACAATAGAGCCACAAAGAACAAGTGAAGGCCTGACACTATTTTATAGCAAGAATTTAGGCGTCAATATTCAATATTCAACCAACCGAATTATTTGATGTGAAAGCCATTTTTCTTAGGAAAGAAGACTTTCATCACATTTTTGTATGGTGATCCAGTTCCAAAACAAAGAGAACATGTTTAGGAACAATTGAAGAGATGCAGTCTTTAACATAATGAACCTTGGTTTGTTATCGGGGATCTTAACGAGATTACTGGCAACAATAAAAAACAAGGAGGTACTCTAAGGAATGATAATACTTTCATTGGTTTTAATAATATGATAAGAAAGTGTGGTATCCTAGAGACTCCATTGTTAGGCAATCTAATGTCTTGTAGAGACGACGAGAAAAAGAAATGATTAGGTGCATAATAGATCGATAATTGGCAAATGATGAGTGGCATACTTAGTTTGCATGTTCATTCATGGAATATCTTGGAATAGGAGGGTCTGACCATATACCGGTCTTAGTTACCATTGAGGATAAGGTCCCTAAGAGAGGAGGACAATTTCGTTTTGATAAGCGATAGATTGGTTAGGAAGGACTATTAGATTCAATATCTAGAGGTTGGGAGTATTCAAGGGGAGTTGGAAGTCAAGATTTTGTGACTAAACTAAGTAGCCGTTGACATGAGATAGCTAAATGGAGGAAAAATAACTTTCTTTGTGAGAAGGAGAAGATAAGTGAATTGCAAAGGGCACTGGAAGAAGTCCCAAGTGATGATAATATAGAGTAGGAAGAGATTTTTGAAGTGTATAGAAAATTACAAGAGCCGTATAAGGATGAGGAAGATTATTGGCATCAGAAACGTAGGAACACATGGAACATTATGAGTATCATGCCTTTACCAAACATAGATGAGCAAGGAACAAGATCATTGGGTTACATGACATGAACATACAATGAATAACAGACAAACATGTTATCAAGAGTATTTTGAAGAATTACTTACTATAACTTCCCTTTCAGATTTCAACGATTAACGATTATTTATGCGTAGTTCTGGAGATTATTACTGATCAGATGAATAAAAGATTAATTGTGGTAGCTACATAAGAGGAAATTAGACAAGCTTTGTTTATGATGCATCCAGAAAAAGCACCAGGAGCGGATGGGATGATGGGTCTGCTTTATTAACATGCATGGCATCTGATAAAAAAATATATAGTTGATTCGGTGAATGGGTTCTTAAGGACCGGAAAGTTGGATGAGCATTTGAACTTGACAAATATTTGTTTAATACCAAAAACGAAGAGGCCTACGAGGATGAAAAGCTACGTCCGATTAGTCTTTCTAATATTGGACATAAGATTGTCTCGAAGGTTTTATGTCAGTATCTAAAATCATGTTTACCAGGATTGGTATCTGAAACCCGATCGGCCTTTGTGGCAAGATGCTTGATCTCGGATAGTATATTTATAGCACATGAAATGTTGTCTTACGAACTAACAGGTCTTGACAGAGCAAAATTATGGAGATCAAAACATATATGAGCAAAGCCTAAAATCAGGTGAAATGGAATTTTATTCGGTGGATTCAAATTATGATGGATTGTATAACATCGGTGCAATATAAAGTACTACTAAATGGGAAACCAAGAGGCCATATTATTCTGCAGAGGGGCTCACGCAGGGTGATCTCCTATCTCCATACATTTTCATATTATATACGGAGGCATTGATAGCTAATATCTGGAAAGCAAAAGAGGCAAAACAGCTAACATGACTAAAGGTTGCAAGAGCGACTCCGGCAATATCCCATATTCTTTTTGCAGACGGTAATCTTTTCTTCCTTAAAGAACAAAAGGAAGAATGTCAAAAAAATTACAAATCCTACAGTTATGGATCCAAGTCAAAACAACAGATTAAATTTTCGAAGACATCGATCAAATTCGGTCATAGAGTGGAAGATATGACTTGTAAGGAAATGCATAATAATCTTGGTATCCACAAGTTAGGTGGAGTGGGGTTTTACTTAGGGATTCTAGAGTGTCTAAGGAGAAGTTTTTAGTTTCCTTTAGAATAGACTCGATAACAGAGTCAACGATTTGATAGTACAATTTTTATTTTCTAGATGAGGAAAGGAGGTCCTCATTAAGTCAGTGTCGGCTCTACATAATCACGCAATGTCCTATTTTTGATTACCCAAAGCTGTTACTTCAAAGTTACAAGCATTGTTTCCCAGTTTGGTGGAAATTAGGGGGAAGTGGGAAAAGTATGCATTGGATAGCGTGAGATAAAATATGCCAAAGTAAATATGAGGGAGGGCTAGGATTTAGATCTTTAACTGATTTTAACAAAGCGATGTTGGGAAAACAATTCTGGCTTCCAATTGATAAACTGCAATCTTTATTCACTCGGGTTTTCAAATGTCAATATTTTAGGAATTATACTTCGGGAGCTCATTAAATCATACTCGTCCTCCTATGGGTGTCGTAGTATTATGTCAGCTAGATCTCTGGTTCACAAAGGACTAATCAAATGGGTGGGAACATGATCCTCCATCTCAGTATAGTATGAACCATGGATCCCAATCTTTCGACTGAGACCAGCAAACAATAATCACTTATCAAAGATTCTTCACTAATAGTGGATCAGCTCATTAACCCTACTTCTCACACATGGAATACATTGCTTATAAGATCTTTAGTGGACAAAGATGATGTTCAACTTATCAAGAGTATTCCCCTGGGTTGAAAGTAGACCGCGGATAAAGATGGATGGCTTTTTACGCAGACATGAAGGTATACAGTCAAATCTATTGAGACAAGATATCCAGATTATGCAAGACATGCCCAAGTTATAGATCCATACACTAAAAGTTTTGAGGCAATTGCTTGGAAGATTCACTGTCCCCCAAAGTTAAAACACTTCCTCTAACAAATATTATCAGGATGTCTACCGGTTCAAATGAATCTAAAACACCGGGGTATTAAATGCGATACCCAATGTGTATGGTGTGTGGCAGAGCAAAAGACAGTAAATCATGTTATGTTTGAACGTCCACCAGTTGTACAAGTTTGGGCCATATCTAAAATTCCTACCAACCCATGACTTTTTTCTATCCAGTCTATTTTTGAAAATATAGATTACTAATTTTGGTAGATAGGACCTTATATATTTGAGGACCACCACATCGCTTAGATTTTTTGGTATATTTGGAAAGAAAAAATGAGATTTTTTTAATGGGTTTGACAAGGCTCTTTGAGAGACGCTTCACATAGTGGAGACAAAGGCTATATTTTTGAAGGAAGCACAATTGAGCAAAGTGAGTACTAACGCTTGGCAACTATCTCAAAGGAGTGGAGAGACATAGAGTACCCAGTCTCGGATTGGACGTTGATGTTATATTGATGCGTCATGAAAGGACAAGAATTTATTTTCAGGACAAGGATGATACAATACTTTGCCAGGGTTCAAGGGTATGATGGGGAAATGAATATTAGGGCTTCCCTTTCTCCGCTGCATGCAGAATGGGAAGCATTAATTTAGGCAATGGAGAATATGATAAAACTTCGTAAATTCAATATTAAGTTTGCTACAAATTGTTCTTACTTGGTAAAGATGGTTTCATAACAAACAAATGACTTGCTTTTGCAATATATCTAGAGGAAGTCCAAAGCTTAAAAGAGAGATTTACTACTTTCCAACTTCAGCATGTACCAAGGATTCAAAACAAAAGAACGGATACTCTTGCACAAGGTGTACGAAGTCAGTTTGCTTTATTTATTCACATGGGTACAAAGCCTCCAGCTTTGTTGATGTCAAAAAATTGTCTAAATACTTTTTGAAAATAATCAAGGCACTCATAATTCATTTACAAGAGAATTATGTTGTAAGGAAGCTCTTGAAAAAATAGGACTTTTGTGAAAAAAATCAATGTGTAAAAGTATTTGATGATGTTTTGCCTGAGATGCATTTTATATGTTTTAAATGGGCATTCTTTTTCGACCATTTAAACATTTTTTTCTCTTTTAGACCTGTTCATGTTTTTTTTTTTAAATTTATATCTTTTTGCTTACTTTATTTTTCTTGTTAGATTTTCTTACTTAATGGACTAATCTTAATATAGTGCGCAAAAGCTATGCTAATTTTTTTCTATTGTTCTAATTTTATCAAATTTCTCAAAAATATCATATTTGTTACGAACAAAACAAAGAAATATTCGTAAAACTTGGAAATTCTTTTAATAATTTGTATAGATAATAATACAAACAATATTTCTTATGAAACAAAATTAAGATGACACAACGATATTATTTTTTATTTCAGAAGGGAGGCCATACATTACGGTTATATAGAGCAATAGCGCAATACATTACGGTTATATAGAGCAATACATTACGGTTATATAGAGCAATACATT
>CAJHQP010002755.1:0-79245 GCA_905132765.1 Moricandia arvensis | reverse complement strand
AAGGAAGCTATGATGTAAACTTTAAACTATAATGTAACTTATAACTACGATAGAAGATTTACACAGTAAAAACTATAGCCTAGAATTATTGCTTAAAATAATTAGTGTCTTTGGATATGTGAGAAATTAAATATAATTAACAATAATTACGCATAATTACTGTATTAGGTACATGTGAAAACATATTATGATAATTCAGAGAAAAGGTCCATCCGTAAGGTGAACTTTTATTTAAATATTAGCTTGGTTTATATCTCTAGGATACTCCAAATTTTTTTGTCAATACAAACTACGCTAAAATCATCTTTATTGACAATATTCATTGACCAAGTCACTAATAAAACTGAAATTTGAAATATAAGAGAAATAAAAGAAATCTTTACCAAAAAAATATTAAAAAAAAATTCTGCCACATAAAAGTAATTTAGTGGCTCGAATTAATCTTAAAAATGCAATTATTATTTTTTGAGAGATTTATTTTCTGTCTTACCAATGATATAATGTCCTAACTGAATCTATTTTATTTTATTGAAAACAAAAAAGTATAAATCATGAGTCTGCATAACTTGGACGAATGATATAAAAAGGTATTACAGAATCACTGAAAAAACTCAGCAATCCCGCATATTAATCGAATCAGAAAATTACCGATCACTTACGACAAAACATCATAGTCCCAAAATGACTTTGACTTTATCTGACAATTATCACAATCTTGCAGAGAGATAAGATTGGCTCTACACAAACCCAAAAGACAAAGTTTTATGAAGTTCGGACACAACCATTAACTGCATTCTTCCTATACTTTTCCCAAATTTCTTGAAAAGTCAACCTTTTCGCTTATACTCTGCGAAACTTCCAGATACATTGGAATTAGTATACAGTAATCATATTACATAGGAGTGTGGCTTTTAAATGATTGAGGTCATTAATCAGTAATTAGAAAAATAATCTTAACGGCGGATAGGATAGGATCATCCGTTTTACGTATGATAATGGAATGGAAGGCCAAGTAAATATTAATTGAACCTTGATTCTCTCTTTTTACAAAAAAAAGGATTTTATTCCCGCTATGTATATAAAGTATTTAGTTTAAAATATTTATTATATGAGCTACGTAGAACAATAAACAAGCCAAACTCCACCTAATCTCTACCGCAACAAATATAACAAGACACCAATATAAAAATCAGAAATTACCAAATTATATGATTTTATAACACTCCTAAATAAAAATAAGCATACATAAACAGAAAAAGTTACAGCCTTACAGTGGCAGTGAGAGAGACAGTAAAAAAAAGTAAACGGCCCGACGCTGTAGAAAAAGGATAAATTATCAGTCTACGGTAAGTCGACAGTGGAAGAAAGGAGTTTTCACGTGAATCAGAACGTCGGTACGACACCGTATTGTCCGACAGAAGCATAAACTTGACTAAAGAAAACGTCGTCGTTTTCAGTCTCAGTTCGTTTCACGAAACGACCCTTGATCCTTGGCCGTGACTCAGCGTAAGCTTTCCTCGAAGCGTAACGTATCGTCTTCTCGAACTTCCTGTTCTTTCGCTTCTCTCTGTACCTCAAAACCCTAGCCTCCCTGTCCATCGAGCTCGGTTGCTCGCCGGTGGTCCCCGTCGAAGTGGTGATCGTGCTTGTGCTCCGGTTAAACGGAACCGAGGTGGTCCCGTCAGGAACGACGCCGTATTCGAGAGACGAAGTCGAAACCTGATATTTAAAATCAAAGTTTACTACTTTAACGATATACACTATATAAAAACATGATAAAAATTTAAAAGTTAATAACCTTAATCTATATATATATATTTATCTTTTCTTATAGAATTATAGGCTATAAACTTTGAAGTATAATTAAACTATACAATTTTAAGTCTTAAATTATATATTTTTTAAAAAAAAATAAGATTTTTTTCTTTTAAAATCTGCCTCGTTAAAAAAAAAAATCTGCAACTTAACGGAGGAGACTTACACTGTGGGTGGCTGATTGAGTTGGGTAGGTGAAAGTGGAGAGCTTTGATCTGCAGAAGTCTATGTCGAAACAGTTGTCGTTGTTAATGTTAGTTAAAGGAAGAGGCTCTGTTTTTGTCTGAACCGGTACGAGGCTGTCTGGGTACTCGAAGTCAATGATTCGATCAAAGTCAGAGAACACGAACTCACAAGACTTCAGTTCAGTTCCGGTTTCGATTTTCGCCGCTTCGTTGAAGTCATTAGGGAGCAGCCACGGGCACAAACCGAGCTCATCGGTGTTACCCATCACCGGCACGGTGGTTAAGTCCACGGTGGTGGAGGAGCCGAGGATTCCAAACGTCGAAGGTGAGATTTTCGCGACGGCGGCGTCGAAGAACGACTCGGCGGGGACTCGTTCGTGGCGGCTAGCGAGAGGATTAGCCGAGTGGATGTCGGAGTCGCAGGCGACGCAGAGTGAGGCGGCGTCGGCTTTGCATGTGACGGCGGCGGGAGCTTGTTCGCAGACTTCGCAGAGGTACACGCGCTCGTGGCGCGTGAAGGAGTGGATCCTTGTGTCGCAAGTGATGCATAAGAAAGCTGAGTCAACTCGGCAGTACACGGCGGCGGCTACTGATTTACAAGCGTCGCAGGAACGAGCCGCCGTGGCCCAAACGCCGGAGAGTGATTTGATGCTCTCTAAGCCGAATCCCATTTACTTCTCTTTCTACTCTCTTAAATTTAATTCACAAAGCTCTCTTTTGAAGTTTATGGAACCTAAAGTTTGAGAAGGTGTGAGAGTTGGGTATTTGATTTGCTTGGATGATCTGTCATGTCCAGTCAGATAGAGAAGGCATACTACGCGTAAACGAATAATAATGTGACACATGGAGGAAGTGTGTCCACAAATACGTTTTATAATACAGTATGGGGTTTAATAATTGTTTTATTTTCTTTTGCTTACGCATGGAGAAATATATTTCTTAGAAACTAAAATTAGGCTGACAAGGAACCAGCTAATTATAAAATAAATTAGGGTGGATATCATAATTTTTTTGGTTTTTTTAAATGTCGGAGTATATGTTTAAACTTTTAATATCTATATAGTATGAAACATTTTAATAACCGTTAGATAATTTGGATGGTATTTTGAGTGGGGTTTATGTCATTTTCATACATTATTTCTTCTGTAAATGTTGCTTATAGTCTCCTATTTTAACAGGACTTGGAATCTTATAACTACTATTTAAATCCCTTTGTTAAAAATAACTACTCAATTTAATTAATTATAAACTATTGCTCAGTAGTGGATGACTTATCATTGCAGTGTATTCGGATGGGGTCCCTGTGGGATGTTCTTGGAATTTTTAGATTGGAAAAAAGGACGAGATGGTCGGCACTAGAGGTCGGCATGATTTAGCTATTTATCTAGTTAGGCATGAAAGCAACATGCGATTTTTCTTACTAAATTCAGAAACTTTGACATCGAGAATTCATAAATTATATCTTTGCTTAAGATTTCATTTACCGGTTTTAGTAATAAAGATTTGGTACACTATGGATTAAGCAACACGCATTTTGTAATGTGTTGTAAAGCAACGTGTTCTAGATTCAGCTCACTTGAGAGATACCTGATTTCTCACTTTCACAGCACGACTATTGTTATATAGAGGATTACATTTTACATGAATTATCTCTATCTTGTTCTGATGTATCTATAATATATATAAAACTCTGACTTTTGAACTAAATTATTAGGCATGGGCATAGTTACTTATACCCGGCTTATATTTGTTACTTGATTCAGTTCGATTTTTTTTAAAAAGTACTTATTACAATTATGTCGAGTAACAAGTAAGCGAAATTTATTATTCAGAAATAAATCAAGTATTAAGTTCATTTTTGTTTTTAATTACTTGGCTTATTATTTGGCTTGTTACTTATTATTCTTTACTTATTCTATTACTTGTTATATTTTACTTAGTTAATTAAATATTCAGTATATATTTCATTATTTAATCAAAATTTATGTATTGTATTTTAGGAGTGAGGACAATTACTCATTACTTGCTCTCTATTCGCTTTTAGTATGTAAATTTGAGTATTTGGTCTGACCAAATCGAGTATTAAGTAATCTATTTAAATTACTTACAAAAACAAAATAAATATTAATAAAAGTAATTACTTGGTGTTGTTTGGTTTGTTACTCGTTTTTGTTAATGAAATATATTTTCCTAAATCTTAATAAAATAACTCGTTTATATTTTTATTTTCATAAGTGAATCAAACATAATGCTATACATATACAAAAGTCTTGAAGTTTTCTCTTTCTAATTCTTTTCTTGAATTGACTAAAATAATGAAAACAATGACATTCTTTATATATAATTAAGTTATTTACTTTTAAATTCAAATGAATTGCCAAATAATTTACCAATAATTATCAAATAATTTGTAAGTAATTTACAAGTAATAAGTAATAAACAAAGAAAATATATCACAAGTCTATCAATTTTTCGTAAGTACTTGAAACTGTAAATATTTGTTTTTAATAAACTAAATAGAGGTCTAAAATTTAAGTACATATACCAACTAAACCAAGGGTCCGATTGGTAATTGCTGTAGCTTTAAAAATTTTGCTGTAGAAAAAAAGTTGTAGATTTTTTGCTGTAGATTTTATGGAAAGCTGAGAAAAATTGCTTTGAAATTTTGGCTTTAGAAAGCACTTCTACAGCTGTAGGTTATTTTAAAAGCTGTAAGTTTAAAAAAATCATAAAAGCTTGATTGGTGTGAATTTGGTGCTTTATAAATATTTGGTGTTCTGGAAGGCATCCACAGCTCTTACCAATCACACCCCAAATACCAAATATTTCATGTGTTTCAAAATACTTATATTTTACGGTACTACATAAGTATTAAGAAATTTATCTTTATATTTAAAAATATTATTAAAATATTAGTTATAAATTATTCAATCAATTATAAAAATAAATTACAAAAAATCATTGATTACATGATTTTTGATAAAGTTAAAATTTACATTAAATTATGAAAACAATATTTTTTTGAAACAGAAAAACTTTTAAATATTTTATATTTTGAAATGGAAGGAGTATATTGAAAATACTAAGTATTCAGATTGTGCTCATCCCTAAATTTTTTAGTGAAATAGATTGTGATGCTAATACTTAGATTTTTATCTGACATGTTGATTGATTTCTACGGGCAGATGCCAATGATATCTATCTTTATGAGATATCTTCCCTAGGTACACACATTCAAAAGTTGTGCTGTTTTCGCACCGAAAGCGATGCACTTGACATTTTATCGATTGGGCCCATCTCTAGAATTTATCGCCAATTTTTTAAACTAATGGAAGAAATGCTCCGTATTATCTTCTTATTGGATGTTAATTAATGTACTTATAGCATAATAATATTTAAAATTTTATTAAATTTTCTCTGTTCACCAAAAAAGCAATGTTTGAGAACCTGATAAATATGAAATAAAGCATATTACAGACATGAAGAGACATTAAGAAATTAGGAAACCAAACTAAAAATACAATGGAAACAACAATGGTAGTTGATGAAGTCTTGACCAAACTAAATCCGGATGTACCTAAACCAAGTATGGATAAATGAAGGTGTATTAGTAGTTGACGTGGAAGAAGAGTTTCTATAACGGCTCGACCGTACATGGTGAATGCGTTTCCTATGCTCGTTCACTTGCCCGTGGGTTATATTATGTGTGATTGGAGGTGCGTTAATTTTTCCAACGCTCGAAAGTCTTGTTATTAACTCTCGAATCACCACATAACCTTTTTCATGCTTTAGCCTTACTCGTACGGTATCACGAATTACTTGTTGATAGGTCACCTATATTTTCACTTCTCCAGCGCAAACACGCTTAACTCTAGAATTTCAAACGGATGTGTGACCAAAAAGGTAAACACACTTTGATGACATAGGTAGAAAAATCAATCCTATTAAACTTTTCATCGTATATCAAAATCATGATGTTATAATTCACACGCACTCACAGAGCGCGACATCCTCGTTGCGCACCATGACATGTCTCAAGAAGCCTCTCGGGTCAATGACTTACCAGCTCTGATACCACTTGTAACGTTCCAAACGCGGACTAATAGGCCTCCCATACCCACTCTCTTGGCCCGTTAGCCCCATTCTATGCGACAAGTGACGCGTTAATTTTTTCAAGGCTCGAAAGTCTTGTTTACTGACCATGCAATCACCACATGACCTTTCTCAATGCTTTACCCTCACTCGTACGATATCGAAAATCACTTCCCGATATGTCACCCATATTTCTACTAGTCCAGCGCAAACACGCTTAACTCTAGAGTTTTAAACGGATACATGGCCGAAAAAGTAAGCGCACTTTGGTGACATAGGTAGCCAAATCAGTTCTATTAAGTCTTTAATCATATCAAAATTCAGTATGTTACAATTTCATTGGCGGAGGTCGAGACCATATAATTTTTCTCTAAGAATAAGTTGAATTTCTTTTACTAAGTTGAGAACATGTCTTTGAGTTGTTAAATATAATTTAGTGTTTTTTTCTTTCTAGAGAAAATATCACCACTTAGAAAATGTGTAAATAGACAGATTTTAACTCACTATTTGAAGAACTTCTATGTATCCAATGAACCACCGCTGCTAAGGAGGAATGAGAAGATAAAACCGTATGTACGAAGAAATACGACCAAACCTCCAACAAGAAAGAACAAGAGTAGAATAAATGAACACTCGATTCACCAACAACACCAAAAAGTAAACAAGTTTGAGGGACGTCAATTCCTAAATACTCAACCTATCTTTTTGGCAATCTATCTCTCATGAAAGTCCAAACAATGAATGCATGCTTTCGGATTCTATCATTGAAACAAATCCCATTACATCAATAAACCAAAGGGGGAGGGGAAGGTTCAAGGATGTCTAGGTTTATGCTGATGAGAACCTACTTAGGGAAGATTTTGGATCATCACCCATACAAATGAACCAGGTTCTTTTGAAAGATTGGACGGAGGAGGCGAAGGCAAACATTGACGTAAGAGTAAAATGACTGGATGTCTGCCTTGTGGAAGAGCCCATTCTCCTAGCCGAGCAACAAAAGAAACTAGAGCTAATGACGGAACACCAAAGACTCTAGTAAACCAATGAGGTCGATGAGAGGCCAAGTCATGTACAGTTGTCAGGCCACAATAATGTTGTGTTCCCTGAGTTAAGTTGACAAGATATACGAGATCTGACAAAAGGTCTTAACTTCATTAAGCGCCTCAAGATCCAAGACCCACTTCTCTGAAAATTAGTTGTCCAGAAAAGTTCTACTCCCAATTGAAATTTCCTTGACCCAAGCCACCTCAAGAGATCATGTCGATGCAAATAAAATACAAATCTATATTTGAGCCTAAATACTATGTGTCAGCTAATTTAGTAATTCTAACCTGCAAGAGAGTTTCAGAGTACAAACTAAATCCCAAGCCATTTTGCCGCCTCTAGCCAAAGAAAACCCACCATTCCAAAGAAATGCATTACAAAGTTTTTAAAAAAGAATAAGTGCATACTGAAGTAATTCCAATCTTCCAGTACATGACAACTGATACATTGTCTAAGAAGATATACAATCCCTCACTTTATCAAGAAGTGGTTGATAATTTTGGTGTAAAAATTTATGAGTTTGCAGAGGTAAACACATGTATTTTAATGGAAGAGAGCTTTGTGGCAGCCCAAACTTTTCAGCCATAGCTCTGGAAACTTGTTGATTGTCACCGTCAAGAAGGAGACAACGTTTTTTAAGATTAAGTCCTAAACTTGAGACTTGATAGAAGGATGAGGCCGATAAGATAACCTCTTAGGACTGCTCTGAACCGTCGATTAACATTAGCATATAATAAGCAAAGCTCAAATGGGTTATTAATGGAAATGCACCTTGGGTGAGCTTGAACATGTTTGTCGAAAATGCTTAGTCCAAAAATTTGGAAAGAATATTTATTACCATAACAAAGAGATATGCAGATATTGGTTTACCTTGTCTAATGCATTGTTTTCCTTTAAGAAGCCAACCACCTCCCCATTGAAACAAACCGAGAAGTAAGGAGAAGTGATGCAAACCCGAATACAGTTAATGAAAGTGGGTAGAAGCTGAAAGGTGCAGAAAATGTTGATGATAAACTCTTGATTGATGTTGTCATATGCTTTTGTGATGTCTATTTGCAGACAACTTCTAGAAATCGGTTCTTTCTCGTGAAAACCTACCACTAGCTGAGAAGCTAAAATGACATTTTACAAAGAAGCATTTTTTCACAAATCCAACCTGAATTCTCTAAACACTTAAGGGAGTTATCTGCTTCAGTCAAGTTTCAAAATTCTAGAGATGATGTTGTAAATAGTGTTGTATAGGGAAACTGGAAACTCCGACAAAGCTATGACAGTAGAATTTAGTTGGCACACCATTATCAGGTTTACAAAGATATATCGAACGGTTGTTACTAATTCAGACCCAATCAAATCCCATGAAATAGTAGAAAAACTATATTGTAAACCCATCACATCCTAGGGCTTTGTTCTTAGGTAGAAAAAAAACTGTCTTTGGGAGATGAGATCACAGACAATGTGGCAGCAAGAGACGCACTACTATGAAAAGAATGTAATCTGATTTTGTTCCACATCCATGGGAGAGACTTCCGAATTTTATGTGCCAACAATTTTGTGTAGAACTGAACCACCATGTTCTTTAGAATGTCCGGGTCAAAAACCATTTGATTAGCATGAATAAGAAGGAAATGGATAATATTTCGTAGAAGGTTTGCCTCAACATATTTTAAAAACACTCCAATGTTTGAGGCGCCCTCACTAAGTCACCTTCCTCTTGTTTTTGTCTGAAAAAAGATTGTTCAACTATAGAGAAGAAGATTGAAAATTCTCTAGCAATAGCCATTTTCGACCGTTTTCTTAATATCATTAAACTTCCTCGGTTCAAGAATTTACAATAGAACTTCACTTTACGCAACTTCTGATAATTATTGAACACTAGAGAGGAAAAAAGTTTGGAGCAATCCATGATTCAGATAAAAGACAAGAATAATCAGGATATGAAATAAAAATTGTGTAGAAAACAAAATCGGTCTTTCTTCGAGAGAGATCATTTGTCAAGGAAACTAAACACGGTGAATAATCTGGCGAGCTTAGGGCATCAAATGAAGCACTAGAGTTTGGGAAGGAGGCTAACCATGATTCATCACATGTATATATCATAGCATATAATCACATATCAATATAATTCATTTGAAAAATAACATAAAACAATATGTCAGTTGGTGTAAAAGAAAAAAAGATTATAAAGTGAAATATATAGTCATCGAATTATGGTGCGGAAATTGTAAGAACCAACGTAAGGACCAAGTAAAATGTGTTAGATATGTCTTTAGTAAGAAAAACACTTAAATCACTTCCAATCCGGTTTAGGAAACCTAATCTTGTCATGACATCAGAACCATTAACATCCAACATGGTAATTGTTAATCTAGATGGACTTTAAACATAAAATCAATTGGTGATAAGTGGATTGACTCATCTATCTTATATACTACTAAAGATCCCTTTCAACTTCCGATGTAGGACTTTTGTCCCTAATATGCCCCCTCGAGATGATGGCTATTTGAACGTCAATCTCGGAATGTTCGTGCAAGGATCGATGGGCCAACTTTGGGCAGGATCGATGTGGATCGGGTTGGACTTGCGTGGATCGTGGGCTCTGATACCATGTTAATCTAGATGTGCTTCTAACCTAAAACCAATTGGTGATAAATGGATTGACCCATCTAAAGATCCCACATCGGTAGTTGAAAGAGATCTTTAGTAGTATATTATCATCGAACCTTTCCACGTTAATTTCTGCATATTACAAATGTATTAAGAAACAAAAAAAATTGTTTTCCATAAACCTTTGAGTTTAATCAGATTACAAATCCTTATATATTCTGATGTTCAAACTAGTATATGTCGCAAAGCATCATGCTTGGTTGCATCTGCAATAAGTTCTTCGGATCTAGATGGTGTGTTAGCCCCCCTAGCAACGGAAAAAAAACTACTAACACAATTTCGATAATAATAAAATATTTCGTTTTAACTAGTAATGCTAGCTCTCCACATATGTAACAAAAAAAATAAAAGAAATTCTATTAACCCCAACAAATATGGTGTGCCATTTCTCTAAAATTAAGTCTTGACAAGTATCATAAGTTTTCAGTCTAAGCAATGTTGACAATAAAGAACGATATGTTTCCTTAATAAATACTAGTATGAATAAACATGAAATCTGAGAAATTGAATGGCAAAATGAATCGATGAACAACGTATATGACAGTCTTTCCTAACTGTTATTTAATTAAAGTAATACGTCATAATTAGCGAGCCCATAGTTACTAGTATTAATTGTACATTGAACGTTGACATAATCATTCGCATCTTCATTACTAAACCTGCTATTGTGAGATACAGCCAATCAAAGATTTGTAATTTCAATCATTTAAAAATGTAGCAACACTTTCCCTTAAAGGAAAGTGGGTGATTTGATCTTTGCCAGTCTAGCAAATAATCCAACATGTCAGCATCTTCTGATCTCAAAACACGTGGGAGAGTTGGAGGGTCGTGTATTATAGATTATATATTAGTAGTTTAGTATTAGTCACCAAATGATACTAATTGTTCGAATAATATATTTTCATTTTAACCTCAATTGTTTATTCTTAGTCTCTTTGTCGTCCTTCATCATCATATTGTCATTTTTTTTTTTTTTTTTTTTGATAATCCAGGTATCCTAAGCTCAGTGGGCCTAGACTAGCCCACTAGCCCGAAGGCTTGGCGTGCGTCCCGAAGGCGGCAAGAGTAGATCCTGGAGGCCGCATAGCCCAATGTTAAATTTTCTGCGGTGGCCCGGACAAGTGTTTGCAGCCGTGGGGATTCGAAGCCAGAGTATTGGGGAGTTCCACCCCTCAGCTGGACATCGTCCTACCACTAGCCCACTTGTGCGGGTTCATCATATTGTCATTACAATAGAACATTGAAGAGATCATTGATCAAGGTCCAAAAGAAATGGATTTAGGAAATGTTACAACTAAAATTTCTTCACACTAAAGATTGGTTTGTTTTGTAATCTATAGAATAATCATATAAACCCACATTTACTAAAAAGGGTAATAGATTTTTTCCAAAACGATTCATATACATTGTGTTTCCTCTCTCAAAACTAGTATGGTTATGTTTATAATAGCCGAGATCTTTATCGTTCTTTTTCTTTTGAACAAGCCGATATCTTTATCTTTAAAACGTATAGTGACGTGACTATAATAAAAAGATCACCAACATGTATGCTTTTAAGCGAGAGTCAGGCGTACGCAACTGAAAAAGACAATGTTTATTATCATCAGTATCATCTTCAGTCAATACATTTTTATTAGGTGAAAGCGTGAAAGGTAACCAATAACTAATACTCAGTACTCACTTCGTTTTTTTAACAATCTATATTCTTATATGCAAGCTCCACAACTGTGAGTGTGTTTCATACGGCCACATCAAAGTTTCTCTTTCTTTTTACTCTTTCTTTTTTCAACACATGAAAAAGATTTATTTCTGTAAAAAAAAAAAAAGGAATAACTATGGGATGTAGAATTAATGTTATTATATGATGATTATCACAATGCGACACGAGACTCGACTTTCGGCCACAAATCGACAAAAGAAAAGACTTACTATTTTTTGTCGACCATTCTATTAACATAAATAAAAATTTGTCAACAACAAAGTATGAAAATGTTTTTAAAAAATAACGAAATATGAAGTTTGCTAAAAACGTAGAAGGATAGCAAAGAGAGTCGATTGTTGTAATGTGTACATGAGGGTCGTCGCAAATTAGAAATGAAATAACAAAGTCTATCACAACTATTTGATAGCAATTACGGATATATATTCCATATATACTACGGTATAATTTTTCAACTATGGCTAGATTTTGTCAACAAATGCCTCAAGTTGCTATTTTGAGCTGTTCTATGACTTTTGTCAGCATTTATTTTTGCTATGAGGCACAACTACTTAGGAGACTTCATAAGATTATTATCCTAGATATAAAAAAAAATGTATGTTAACTTTTGTATCAATTTAAAATTAACGATTTCAAATGCAAAGCCAATTGATCCAAAATTTGACTCACTAGATAACCTAATATAAGACTCACTAGATTTTGATCCAAAATTTTAAATACAAAATTATTTTGTTTTAAATTTTATTTAAAATAAATTATATATATATATATATATATTTATAATTTATGTATTAGTTTTAATATAGTCTTATTTAAATTTGTGTAAATTATTTATTTTAATTAGTTTTTTAAAGTTAAGTTTTAAATTTAAGAAAAATTATAAAGACTCTTCTACATAGATTTTTAATTTAAATATTTAAAATTGGTTGAAATAATTGATTAGAAGTATTAGTTTTTAGTTTTATGTAGATATGTTTAAAACTAGATTTAAGTACTAAATTTGTGAAGAACAATTTTAATACAAGTTTCAAAAAATATTTATAGTTCTTCTATTAAGTAACACATACTATAACACAATATCACAATTAAGAAAATAATATTTTATTTTATACTTTTTATAAAGCAATCATTGCAAATTTAATATATATTGGACTGATTTAATATTTTTGTTTTACGAAATTGTAGAGAGTTGGGAATCCGATGTCTACATTGTGAAGCGGACTCCAAGTAGCTCATCCAGGCCATTAGGGGGGATGCTACAAACGCAGAACTTTATGGAATTGTGGCAGACATTATTGATCTTGCTACTTCTTTTGAATGTATTTCCTTGTCTTGTATTCCGAGAGAGAAAAACAGAGTCGTTGATATCCTAGCGAAGTAAGCTCTGCTCTCACAATCTGTTATAAGAACCACACCCATTGTTGGGACCTAAGTTTTATGGTCTAATGAAAGTTGTGTTACCAAAAAAAAGGATACGTGTAGTATATAAAGAAGAATTAGTCAGATAATTAATGATTTGTTTTTATGTTTTACAGTTTTGAGCGTAGCATTAGATGAAATCTGACGGTTGTGATGTGATAAATGAAAAGATGTGATAGGTATCTCGTTTTTCTTTTGTCCTACGTATCTCTGTAAATATGCATACAAGATTGTTTCCCGAATATATAGTCGGAATTTAACAAAATGAAGAATACTCATTGGTCTTGTGTTGTTTATTTTGTGTAAAACCTTTGGCTTTTAGTCTTTGTTTCTGGTTTCCAGATATAACTATGGTGTCTGCCTGTTTATAACCCTAGAAAACGAATCTTCTTCCGCTGTTTTATTTTTAATCTGTGAGCAGGGCCGGATCTGGTCCAACCCTAATGAAACATTGATTTTAAGTCCCCAAAAAATTCAGCTATTTTTACATGGATATAAGCCTCCAAATCATAAAACTTTCTTTTTACAAATGTGCTTAAGAAATGTTTAACGCTCCCAAATTCTCATTCGGCCTTTTCTGGAGTCTTGAAGCTCAACGGCTTTGGATTAATTTTTAACTCTTGTCCACATGGATAGTTGGATACGTTGTCAAGTTCAATCATATTTTCATATGCTAAAAACTCACTCAATCTTTTACTTTGTTTTTTTCTTTGCGAAAATCAATCTTTTACGTTGTTACGATAATAAGGCCAATAAATCAACAGAATTTTGAGGACATGATCGATAGGACATTGCACATATCAACAACAACAACAACAACAACAAAACGATGTTCCGTGCAAATTAGATGTCTCGCAAATTCTAATGTCACGGAGATATTGAAACATAAAATATGAAGAAATCAAATGAAATCATCAAGAACCAAACCAAAAAAAAAGGTGTTTTTTTCTCTTAGTAAGGCTTCTCGCCAACGTAGTTACCCGGAGGGTCGTAGTTACAAGTGATGAAAACTCCAGCACCATTCTCACAGACCACACTTGCGCACCCGAGCCTTTTGGTGTCACGCCACACCATCTGAGTGTAATGACCACACATTCCACTTCCATCACATGAGTTGGTGTTGTAGTTGTATGAGCTGCCTTCAACGATCCATGACTGCACCGCGAATCCTGGTGCCCAGCTCGAGCCACTTCCCCAGAACAGGTTCTCACCGTATGATCCGGTCGAATGGGTCATTGAGCAGTCGTAACGCCTCTGGTTCGCCCACCATGTCGCGTAGCTTGCGAGCCTCCCGTCCCAAACCAATGGAGGTAAACCTGATAGGAAATGATATTCATTTTACAAATATTAATGACAATACCATTATACAATATAAAAGATATGCAATGGTTAAGTTATATATACTACATGTAAAAGTAAAATTAAACGCAACAAAAAACAATGGAAACCTACGTAACATAGCCAAATTACACCAAGATTCATACAGAACCAGGAACGGATCTGGACATAACCGGATAAAACATATGGTCTTGGTTCCCAAAAGTTATTGAATTTTTTTACATAGAAATATGCTTCTAAATTATGAAAAATATTTTTTTTATAAAATTTCTTAAAACATGTGTAGAGCCTCCAAAATCTCAGATATTGCCTTGTACATAACTTTTTGTTTTACTTTTTTGTTTTGTTTTTCTTAATCGGAGGAATCTATAGCAAAAGAAAAAAAGAAGGGAATTTATAGCAAAGGCAACAAACCCTAGAGTAGTCATATGACCTGTGAGAGATATGGTTTTTGTTTTACATCACCCAACTTTTGAGGACTAGAACCCTCTCTCTCAACTAAAACCATATTCAACTCATTTCTATATTTTTCTGTATCTGTATGCATATATAATAAAAAAAATCAATTTCTAAAGACCTTTTTTGAAAAATATCATTTTCATCTATATATTTTAAAGTACACATAATTTTCTTATGCATTTTCCCAATAGGAAAAATCTATTACATAGAAAAACATTGGACCAAATTTACCTATATAATAGAATTCTTTTCTTTTAGAAGAAAGTAATAAAGAGGGTGGGAGATTGCTCTAATATGGTGAATCGTAACAATCTCTACTACTAATAAGTACCTAGTCTGGACCGAAGAGCATTGTGTGGGTCAAGGAACTGTCTTACGATGGATCCAGCTGGTAGGCGCGGGGTGTAAGGAGGCCGATAAACAGGCTTGGGGCTCGGGGTTGGAAGTGGGACCCATGGCTTAGGGACGTAAGGGGTAGGGGTAACCGGTGGCCTTGGACGGTAATAGTCTGCATGGACTGTTTGGAAAGCGACCATGAGAAGGGAAATTGTGAAGACAATGACTTGGGTCATCGATGAACCGGTCGCCATCTTTGCGGTGTGACTATGAAAGGTGGGGTTTTGGGTGGTGAAGAGAAATTAATTTGGTGAGTGATTATTTATAAGTTGTGACTCCATGAATTGAATTAAAAATTTAACCTTTAGAGGAGGATGTCAACTACATTGTGGTGGCTTCCATGTTCGATTATGGTTACCACTCTTTTATGTTTCGTGTTGGGTAAGAGGGATTTTGTGGTACGGATTATTACTTAATTGTCAATTGGGATCTTTAATACTACCTCTTTTTGTTACATATATATGAACTTCAAGATAAACTAATGTGGACTCTAAGTTTTTTAGTTCATTTTAAACTTTTTTGTAAGAATCTGTCATTTCAGATCTAGAGTTAGGTTTTGTTCTTTGCAAATAATAACTATAATAATGTTCTTCGTTATCTCATATGTGATAAAATGTTGTGATAGAAATTAATTATAATCTTAAGTATGCAATGAGAATATATCAATCAATCGCATGAACTGATACTTTAATTGATTTCTTAAAATCAAGTGGCATAAGGAAAAGGTGATGGTCCATGATTTTTGTAATTTTGGATTAGAATTGATCAAGTATATTAGTTTTACATTGATCTCAATATAAATAGATTAGCAACTAAACGGATAAGAGATGCGAGAATATTAGATACAAAATGTAGCCGGCCTAAGAAAGTAAGAATGTTCCCTAAAAAGACTTTTTCTTAAAATGATCTTATCTATTCTATCATCAGCTTAACTAATAGTCTAATGCTCCTATGACTTTTTTTTATATGCAAAACTACGTTGTGGTCAAATGTATAAGTGTATTTTACTTTCTAGTTGAGTAAATTAATTAATCTTAATCTACTTTGTTTCTTTGTCATACGGTCATGTCACTCTCAACAACTAGTCGCATCTTTATATGGGCCAAAAAGGATTATTTCCTGGGTTAATAAGTAACATATCCATGATTTTCTGGCCGAAAAGCCCATAAGTAGACCGAAACATTAAAAACTTGAAAAAAAAAAGAAAAATCTTAAATTGGAAACGATACCGTTATAAATTACAAGTAAAAGCTAGATTACAAAAATTACCAATCACTGATTTAAAAAACTATGTTAAGATGTTAACACTTCTTCGTAAAATGGGTCAGAATTTTGTTTTATAAAATCCATGTACGTTTTTCAAGTCATTCATAATATAAGAAAAGCAAGTAAAATTAATGATTTACATTATTATCCACAACTCGTTACATTTAAAAAAGAAAAGAAAAAAAAAACCTTTCACCCTTAACATGCTATATAATAAGCTTATGACCGTAATAATGTATAATTCATCAATAATCCATCCCTATTGTTATACATGCATACACATATGCATGACAAATAAAAATGATTACACACTGTGGTAACTCATCTGAGTATAGTCTTGAAGTATACCCATTCCTTCAGTCGTCTGATCAAGAACAGAAACTGATCCCCAAGAACTCGACGACATCGTTTTCCTCTCTAGCTCCACTTCTTCTGACCACCAGCTCGAGTCGTTCGTTAGCTCAAACTCGTTGCCCACTTGAAACAATTCTTTACAACCATCTCTGTTCATAAGGTCCATGTTACGGTTATCTAATTCAAGATCCTGCGGAAAACCGAAATTAGGTTGAAATCCGTTGTTAGGGTTTATGGATTGCTCTACGTTCTCTGAGTAGATAGGAGATACTCCATTGTTGAGCTCAGCTAGCTTGCTATGATTGTTATGATGAGCAACGTTAACTCCTAGAGGGTGGAGGGTTTCTTGGGATGCTAGCTTAGAGTTTTGATCAGGAGTAGTCTGCAGCAATGGATGAAGCTTGGGCCATAAGATGGGGTTGTTGTAGAAGCTAGAGAAAGGGCTTTGCAGATTCTGAAGCTGCATGTGAAGTTGAAGCCTCTCTAGAGCCGAATTACTTAGATTTTGAGGACTCTTGTTGTTGCTGATATTGTTTTCATTCGAATGGGTGATGGAGTCTTGACGATTCATTTGTTTCTGTCTTCCGAGGAGTTTTTTCTTCAGTTTGGTGTTCCAGTAATTCTTGATATCATTGTCTGTCCTTCCAGGAAGCTGAGCTGCAATTATAGACCACCTGCACATATATCAAGTTAATAAAGGTTACAATTATAATAATATTCTTATTTATAGAGCACTAAACTAAGTTAGTATTTCTTAGATGTAAATGTATAAAGGTGCTTCCAAAAACACCAAAACAAGGAGAAAGAGACAATATAAACCCTAAAATTCATGAGATTGTAACATAGCTTGAAACATGAGCTTGCATATGTTTCAGCATAAGATTCATAGACACAAGGTAAAAAGACAAGAATCTCAAGTTAAAGCTATACAGAAATCACCTCCAATTCTGAACCAAGAATATTAATTAATAGGTGTTGATTTATTTAATTAACTAATCAATATATATCAAGAGATATAAGTCACTGACCGGCTTCCAATACTGATGTAAAGACCCAAGATGATACCATCTTCTTCCTCAGTAAAGCCACCATGTTTGATGTTTGGTCTTAAGTAATTAAGCCATCTCAGTCTGCAACTCTTACCACATCTCTTCAACCCTATATTTTAGAGAAAACCTCAAAATCAGGACAACTAATCTAGCTCATAAAGCTGAATCAATTAAGATCCGGACAAGGGGGCTATTGATTAAATCCATATCCCAGTGATCCAAACAAGTGATGTATTATCATGTATAAATATTCAAAACGATGCTTAGAATTATAAGTTTTAGTAGATAAAACTAAACAAGATGCAGTTAATAATAGGATTATATAAGTAATAAACTAATGTAATCATTACCAATTTTCTGAGGCAGTGCGATCCAGTTGCCACCAGTGCCATATTTGTCGATATAATCCTTGAGCTTCACATCTTCATCAGGCGACCACGGCCCCTTTTTCACGTTTGCCTTGTCGCAGCATGGAGCTCTTCCCATTTTCTTACAAAGCCTTTTGTCTTTCTTGTTGTTATTGTTTTTCTTCTTCTTCCAAAGTGTTATTCTGCTTGGTGAAGATGAAATGATCTAATGCTTAGAAGAGATGGCTTATAAAGACGAGAAAAGGACGGTATTACTTAGTGATTATTATAACTGAAAAGGTAAAAATATTTTTTAAAGATAAAGTCTTCTCCGTGTTTGAATTTTCATATTTCAACTTCAACCCTTAGCAAATTATATTTTTCTGACTAGGGTTTTTGTTTTCTGCTTTTGGATTAGTTTTATAACATTTCTTTGTTTATTTGTTTTGAAAGGTGGAAAGTTGTCTCAATTTTTAAATCATTAACGCAAAGAAAAACTTGCGTGAAATTTTGTCCAATTGCATAGCACTTTATATATTTTAATTAATATATCTAATTAAGGCCAGGAAACAAACCATCGTCTTGATTTGTCGTGACTTGGGTTGAAATGTTCCCCTCTCTAGCCAATCAAATGTCATCACTTAATTTCTGATGTACTTCTTAAATTTGGATAACTTGCTTAAGTTCATAGATAATGGTATGAATAAGTCAACTTCTACTAGAAATGTATCCAAATTCTTGACTTTCTTATGACAGAACACTTTGTGTAAAAAACCAAGAGAGTAATGTATGGCCTTAGTAAGAAACTTCAAACAAGAAATGTTAATATTACTTTCTTTGAGAAAATGATGAACATTGAGTATTTATTATCTCATTGAACGGCAAGTACAATGTGTTTCCGTAGTTTCTTATCAACCATGCAATTTCATCACTGCACCAGTTTAGTGATAACAATTAAAGAAACTTTGTCACCCCGTACGTAGATTTCCGTTTCAATAAAACGATTCTTGTTTAATGACATAGTAGAAACTGCAGTTTGAAGAAGAAGTTTCTAAGAAATTAACCGATGATATAATATGATGAGTATGAAAATGCGTGTGCCGTAAGGAAAAACGTTGGTATCTAGAAGACCATATATAAGTTTGACTTTATTTCAAAGCAAGCATTTATTTCCATGTCTACGCCGATTATTTATCTCCCAAATTTATTCTAGAAGCTCTTGTTCTTTGACTTAGAGTTTCTTTTACACATACAGACATATATATATAATATGGATAAATATAGCGTATGTGCAGTTGGTATATTTACAGCTTCGAATTCAACTGAATACGATGAATGTATAATTTATAGATCTGAAAATACTTAAGACTGCAAGCGTTTAAAAAGTGATAGTAAAATACTAAAACATAGCCATACGAAAATTATTTATTAGCGATTTAATTAACCATTTAAACGTTTAGAGGCTTGTCTTTGTTTTAAGTAGACATGATTGATTTTTATTTAAACATTCTTTTTCTGTTAAAGGATTTTCGTTAGACATTCAAAATTTTCACTACATCATGAATGTTTGACATTTAATCATTTAAAACTTTATATTCTCGTTTGTCATGTATTTATTATTAAATCCATCTACAAGATACTAAAGCCAACATTTTCTTAAAGTATTATCAAGTAAATCATGCATTAAGTTTCTTATCCAGACTTTGTTAGCTAACATTTTTGTTATTTGCTAATACTCCCTCCATTTTTTCCATATTTATTTTTATCTCCAAAGATATGTTTTCTAGAATGTTATGGTACTTTAAGTAGTTAATATTGATAAATTGTATACTTTTAATAAAAATTAATTGACAAAAATTGAATTGGCTAAACACTAGACAATAAATTTAATTGTAAACATTCATTATATATGTTAAAAAAAAAGTAAACATTCATTATACTCATGATAACTCTAAAACTCATTTTTCTGTAAAAAAGAGAGAGTAATAATTTTAAGCAGACTGTCATTTTTAAAATTAATTAACTTTATGTTTTATAAGATTAATAGATACTCTCTCCGTTTCAGTAAAATATAATGTTTTAGAAAAAAAAAATATTTCACAAAGATAATTTTTTGTGTTTTCTACAAAATATTGTAAACTTTTAAAAAATTAATTGACTTTATTTAGTTAATATTAATTAAATATTATTGAAAGTTTACAAAAAATAATACATTTATTATAATAATTTAATGTATTTTTTTTAATATGTGTGAAAACACAGAAAAAATCTATCTTTGTGAAATAGAGAGAGTATGTCCCAGAGTACTTTGCAAGAGTTACGTTTTAAAGTAAGTTTCTATTAATAATAAGTAATGTGATATAAGTATTTTTAGGATTCACCGATTGGCCATATAATTAACAAACTAATATTGGTTTTCAATATGTACACGACTGTTTTATATCTGCTTATTTTTCTTTTGGATATCGGGAATTATTAATGTTGACGATGAGTTCGAACTGTGGGAATTAATTGATTGGTCTCAGATACAATAATTGATCGTTACAACCACACAACTTACGCTAATTGAGCTTGATTTATCACAAAGATGTTGTTTGGAGATAAACTTCATTTATTAAACTGTTCATTTTTTATTTAGAGATTGGGATAAATCAGTTAAATAATCAAGTGAGATAAGGAACCACAACTAGGCCACAAAATAACAAGAGGAAACCATCAAAATTCAAAAAGGAGCAACTAATATTCTGTATAATTTAGTATCCCACCATATAATAAGAGATATTGTGTATATTATAAGAGTAAAAGATTGAAGACACCAGGAAATTCAGAGTTTAATAAAAGCAACGCAAATGTTTCTTGTTGTCCTCTTTCAGAACCCTAGAATCGACGCATTTGATAAATCTCTAGCTTTAAAGCGTTACAATCGAGCTGGTTAGTGGCTAAATATATGCATATTTATTGCCCTTTCTCAAAAAAAAAAAATGATTGCATACACATATAAAACTAAACTTCAGTTATGTGCCTGATATGTTTTTATGTCATAGAGGATCCGCTTAAATATATGCTGAATAGATACTTAAGTCAAGTTAATTAATTAATATATTTTTTAACAAAAGAACTTATATTTAAATTAAAAGTCTGATGGACTAAGTTGATACAATCGATAAAGATTTTCGATGGTGAATTCGTAGACAGAAATAACTAAAACAAGACGAAAGATAGATATGGACCATATGGTAAAAGAGAGAAATACCCAAAAAATGTTTCACTTATAGTCCTATAGTCCTATAGAAGTCAAAATCGATTTTAAAGAATCCAACCAAATTTTTTTGAGACCAGTTGAATCATGTCTCTAAAGATGCCTAGCTAGATAGCTTGATATTAGTTTCCCAGCTATGATTTATTACAAGATTGCTTAGATATGATTAATAAAAATATTTAGCATATTCATTATTATAATTCTATCTTGTGATTTGGCCTTAAATTCCCTTCGTTAAAATGGGAATTTACGCAAAAAATATTATAATGTACTAACTAACAATAAAAAGCTTATGACTACTGTATAGTATATAATATATATACATGACAAAAAATATTCTTGTTGCGTGAATTGAAAGTTTTCATCTCTCTATTTTTTTTTTTACATTTTACTTCTATAATTTGTGTTTACTTTTTTTTCTCTTTCAATAATCATCACCAATACCATGATAAACATATTTGACTTATATTACTTTTTTCAATATAGTGTTTTTATCTGATTTACAATTTTTTTTGTCTGTGTATCTCTATCTCGATCTCATCTTCAGATTTCTGTTCTCCTCGCCAAAGATAAAATAAGTTGAAATGTTCTTTTTGTATCGTCGCATGCGAGCTCGCCTGAATTGATATATTCAAATTATATTTTTTTTAATCTACTCTCTGCAATTTCAAAAGTGCAATGTAGTGTTTAGAAATATAATTTACAGTAACTCTAAAATCTCACATCATACCTTTGTTTTTGAATTAAGCCTAATAATAAAAAACTGTAATGCATTAAACAATTAAAATGCTGTTGTAAGTTTAGAGATGAAATTTCTCCAGACTTAGAGAAACTTAACAGTAATTCAGTATCACGAACTATATAGTTTGTTAAGGATTTAATTAAAAACCTTTCTAGAACCCAAAGCAATAATTAATTAACTCTCGTCACAGAGACTAGACAGTCTAGAATTTAAACTTTTTGCAAATTCTGTTAGTTCAGACAAACATTAAACTCAAGTTTGATTAGTTCACAAAAATCCTTAAACCAGAACATTTTACATCGATCTAGGTATTTTGTTCATCTAAGATTAGTTCAGGTAATTAATAATATTTCCACATCTATTAATTATCATAGGATCTACATTCCAGATGATCAATCTAAAATTAGCTTTAAGTTTAATCCAGATGAAAAAATAATAGATTACATTAACAATTTTATCTAGCCTAACAATTCATTCTTAACATTTGAAGAACCCTAAATCTAACAACTAAATTACCCAAAATTGATTACATAAACACGAATGGTATGAGTTTTGCATTCTCTCTCCCAAACGCTCTTGCTTTCAAGTATAAGATCCATTACAAAAAAATCTAGAAACCTAAATATGATCTAAATTGAACTTCTTTACAATTAAGTAAAACTTCCAGGTCTTTCTTTTATTTCTTTAAATTTGGAATGTCTCGTGAAATAGGGAAGGTGTCGACTGACACCCTTGAATGGTGTAGGTCCACGCCAAACTCAAATATCAACTCCAAGTTTATCTTTTCGGCTTCATGATTCTTGAGGCTCTCAAATGCTTCAAAAGCTCCAATGTTATCAAAACGTATATGAACTTGTAATGACTTTAAAAATATCAAAAACACTTTAAAATCGAATTCATGTCATAGTCAAAAATTAGTAAAAATTATGATATATCATGAATCAAAAAGTGGAGAATTCATATGGACATATCAGAATGTGAACATTTAAAAAAAGATAAACAGTTTGAATTACAATGTACTATTTTATTATGTTCTATTCTATTTGAAAATTAAAGAACTGAAATATTAATTTAAAGTAATGAACATATTTTAAGTTTTTTTAATGTGTCATTGATATGAATTAATTAGTCTACACTTATTGGTCAAATTAAACATTTACAAGTGACAACATATTAGTGTTATATTGTTGAAAATCGACGATTGCGAGGTGTTAAATACTGAGAACCACTAATACAAAGACTATAATTTTGCATATATAGTGTTTTTATAGTATAAAATGTAGTTTTTAGTCGTAAGCACCGTCTTCTACTTTATTACTGTCGCCACCCCTTCATCTCCTCTTACCACCACTTCTTCTTCTCCACCTTTTGTACTAACAAAACGTCATTTCCCGTGTCATCTCCTCTTACCACCACTTCTTCTTCAAATTGCACATTCTAAACTATATCTCAAGCTCATGATCTTGGCTTTTTCAACTTAGCGTACATGTAGGCGTGGGCGTCTGGGAAAGTCCGTCGATTTGATTCGGTTGATTCAAATTTTTGAATTTTTTTTATTATGCGCACAAATTTTATTCGGTTTTTACTAATTACCGGATCGAATTCACTTTGGTTCTTTTTAGGTACAGTTCAGAGCATATTATAATCAATATATGAAATCTCCCAAAAAAATTTTAAAACCAAAAAATGACAAATTTGACAAAAAAATACTCAGACATATATATTATTCACATATAAAATTAAAAATTAGTTAAACTATCTAATACTATAAGTTTTTAATTACCATAAAAATTTCGTACATTATGCTATAAGTTTTTAGATTGAAATTAGTTTTAAAATTTTTGTTTAAAGAGTAGATATTTGTATTAAAAAAATTTTGAATTCGACACAGAAACAAATCAATTTCCTGCACTAGGTCATCAAAACGTTAAGATATTAAATTATACATAATTATAAGTAATTTAGTTAAAATCATAATTTTTAGATAATTATTTTTAAATGTAATATTTAGTTAAAGAAAAAATGAACAGTGATAATTTTTTGCTTAAAATTTTGCTTTAAAGTTTTAATTAAATATTATTTAACTTGTTAACTTTGTGCATTGAAATTTAAAAAGAAAAATTAAATTGTGAATAAGAAAAAAACTTCTAAAACTATTTACATGTTGAAACAAAGGGAGTACTAATACAGTTCTACTCTATTTTATATGTATACAGCTTTTGGAAATTATATTTCATTTATAGTATTCAAGTACACGCTATCGGTTCATCTAAATTCATTTAAGAAAAAGAAAATGTAAAGCGTGTGAGTTTGACTATATGAAATAAGTCATTAACGCGTGTTAGGTGTTGCTTTAAGCAGGTCAAACCGTATATGTATATATGTTTGTAGAAGACATGAGACGATGGTTTCTTAAATGGTGTCACGTATCTTTTTTTTCTAACCCAGTTTCCGACCACTAAGCGTAATCGACTAGCCCACCGGGCCAAAGCCCACGCCATTACAGGATTTTTAAGCCTCCACTTAAGGGCCTCTGGTTACGCTAGTGGTCTGGGGCGCTGAGGGCCGCATGTGAAATCCCCAGTAGCCCGGAAAAGTGTTTGCAGCCGGCGGAAGTCGAAACCAGAGTATTGGGGTTAAACCCCTCAGCTGGACATCTCCTATCACTAGCCCACTTAAGCGGGTTGTGTCACGTATCTTGACTTACACTTAACTTATATTACTAGCTAATAAAACGACTAGCTTCCAGAACTCTCAACCATAAATTATGATTATAATCTACTCATCAAACATATTATATGTATTAGTCTTTTTTGAAACTATATGTATTAGTCTTTTTTTTTAAACTATATGTATTAGTCTTATACACACTTTACTTAATCGCTTCCGTATTAGCTGATATACATCATAGATGCATAACCTATTAGCCAGAGTTTAGGTTACAAATTTTTACTCGAAACCAACTGCAATATATAATCAATCTAATACTATTCATTTTCATTGTGGATGGATTAACATACCATATATTAAGTGCACGACTCCAATGATTAACACAACATTTTGTATCATTTTCCTATATTAAAACTAGTAATTGATTAGAAAGATATGTTCTGTGAACAAGGAAGATACGACATTGGAGTTGATAATGTCATGCTTTAATTCTTCTCCTACTTCACTTGCTGAGTTTTTTAATGACAATAAATCAATATCTTTTGTACTTGCAGGGCTGACTTTCATTTACAAAGAAGAAGAATATAATAATTTATTAGTATTAGTTTACTATATTTATAAGTGTTACTTGAGAATCAAACAAAACATTAAGTCAAACCTAATAAGTACTAACTACTGAGAGATATATTGAGTTGATTGCAATCATATCAAATATTGTTGCCATCCCTCAAGTGTGTCTTTGGACTCTTTAATCCATTACCTAACCCCATCTCTATAATAACACTACTTTATTTGTCTAATTTGTGGGTTGGGTTTGTTCTAGTCTCGGGAATTTCTGGGGCAGATGACCACGTTTTATGGAGCTTCTCATACCACAAGTTTTGTTAATTGTTGACGAAGGATTTAGCACACCTTAACGCAAAACTTTTCAAAAAAATATTGTGGATTCAAACATTGTTAGACCCAAGTTGTACGACCCAAGTCTTCGGGGCCTTCTGTTTCGTTTGTAAACATTGAAGTTCACTGAACTTTTTATAATATAAGTAGTTGCACAAAGAAAAGGAGCATGGCATTACTACATAATTTAGTAAGTTTTCATAAACTCCAGTATTTTTCTAGATCATCAATATTTGGATTTGTTTCTTGAATTTATATAAAACACGAGTGACAGTTACAAAAAAAAACACGAGTGATCTTATTTATATACAAGCCCACTGGTCCAAAATCCTCACGCAGTGAGAGTTCAATTACTTCTTCTGCATGACTAATAGTTCTTTTTTTGGTCACCAACGTGATTTTTTCATTAATATAACACTGAAGATTAAAAGACTGAGACCACGTTATTACGTATTTTTGGAGTTGTAATCTACTCAAGATTACAAGACTGCACGTTATTACATAAAGCAACTAGTTGGGTTGAGTTTTGGCATTTCAACCGCAAAACCATAGGCTAGTATGAGTAGTCAGATCCCAGATATTTTAATAAGAATTAAGATATGATTTTATGTAAATAAAAATATTGACGGAGTTAATCATTTCCACGAAACAATCAGTTTCTGGATAAATTTAAATAATTTAGCAAACTTTTTAATGTAATAATTTAGCTAGCTATTATTATGTACTTCACTGGATCAATTTGCACCCGTATTCGTCCCATTGATAATTAGATTTTGTAGAATATGACAAGATCAAATATATTGATGATGGTGATGATGCAACATACATATGACTAAAGGAAAGCATGGTTTTTAGGGGAAAATTGCAAGTAGATAGAAAGTAATAAACTATCAATGGTCCAATTAAGAGCATGTCTATTGGGGGTTTCTTAGGGGGTTCTTAATCCCAAAAAATAGTGGATCTTACCATTTTCTCTAAGGATCTATTCCTAAAAATCCCTAATTAAGAACCGTCTCTTGCACTGTTCCGTGGACTCCGTGGACTCCGCTGACACGTGGCGGTCCACAATTGGTTTGTTTTATTTTTTTTAATCAAAGAAAACATAAAAATTTAAGAACTCTAAGGCCATGTTCATTACGTGGTTCTTATGTGGGGTTCTTAACTTTTGATTATTTTTTTTGTTTTTTTTTCTTTTTATTTTATGGCTAAAAACCGGCTCTTAAAACTCTTATTTAAGAGCCGGTTAAGAACCCCACCTAAAAACCTTGCAATAAACATGCCCAACCCTAGCTAAAAACCCTGCAATAAACATGCTTTTATGAGGTTCTAACGGATGGAATGCTCTAAGTGACCTTCTATTTTGGGCTTCAAATAAGGCCAAGGAGCCCATCAAAACATTGAGCTATATATGGCTTTTGCATCTCGTCGACTCATCATCTGCTTTCCTTTAATCGTTTCTCTTGCCAACTTAGTTAGGTGCCGCTGCTGCAATTGTTGCTCAATTTTTATGTAAAAGTTGTTGCTCAATTTTTATGTAAAAATTGTTGCTCAATTTTTATGTAAAAATTGTTGCTCAATTTTTGCCACGATTCGTACTGCGTGACATTTAGGACGTGGTTGCATGCTAACAAATGTCCAATCCAACATTTATAATTTCTTCTTAAACCTGTAACATAAAATTTTATAATTTGGATGTTTCATTTATCAAAATGATTACGTTTTTGACATGAGCTTCAGGATCTTAGCAGTGCATATAATACGTTTTCACTTTGCTAACTACAAGCAGAGCTGGGCAGTCCCAAGAAACATTTGAATGGGATCCATATTCTAGAGCCCCCATTTAAAAAAAAAATCATTTATATATACATAAATATTAAGATATTTATATGTAAAAGAGTAAATAACAAATACCATTTTGTTGTTGTTATAATTTAACATAAATAAATTTAAAAGTACAACTAAAAAAATCATTAAATTTAAAAGCACAACTAAAATAAAAAATATATATTTATGTGATTAAAATTTATAATTTTGATTTGACTTTAAGGAGAATAAATTATTTAATCTGAATTTTAAGAAATAGTTGTTTTCTGAAAATAATTTTAAATTCTGAATAGAGCTCCCAAAATCTCAGAGACTCTGAATACAAAACTACAAACCTAAATTAAGCATCAAACCAGACGGCATCATCCACAGCTTGGTTTATCATGCGGTGACGATTCTGAATCATGAGATCGAAAGGGTTCTAGTAGATAAAAAATCTAAGTTTGACGAAATTGTTTTATGATAAGAATGATTAACTTTGAAACATGAAACCCAAAACTCTCTTCATGTTGTGTTATTATATATTAAGCACTTTCTTTTCTTGTCAAATTCTCGGTAAGTTTTCAAATTAACGACTTTTGAACTTGCGCAGGCTGAACTATGTTAGTTGTAGGTAGATCTATGAGTTTCTTCACGAGATCTTTTTTTTTTTTTTTGTTTTTTTTTTTTTTGTAACACTCTTCACGAGATCTATCCTTAGTATTTTAAAATTGAAAAAAAGCTTAGTACGATACAGTCTAGTATATAAAATAAAATAATCTCTGTCGACCTGTCTATTTTTTTTCTTGAACATTGTCGACCTGTCTACAAAGTTGCTTTTTAAAAGTGTAACCTTCTACATGGAATCTACGGCTTGTGATAAAATATGACAAGTAATTACAATGGACCAACGACCACTATTAATACTAGCGCAATCATTGATCTTATTGCACCAAATTAAATCCCGCTGGAGAGACTGCCCAAAGCTCAATGAGTCGCCATGGTTGACCGATTTTAACCCCCAAAAAATAATCTGAAATTCACTGAGACAAGACTAAGAAGAGGAGACTGTCTCAAAAGTCTCAAACAAAACAACAATACACTTCCGTTCACTACTTATCATTCAATGCCGGCGGTTTTCTAAGTCAGCGTCATAGCCTCACACTCACAGGTACTTTCTTGTCACTTGTCACTTGTCTCTTTTGTTTTGGTTCTTCAGTTTGGTCACCAAGAGTTAAGAGTCTACAGGGAAGTCTTGTCTGATCTCAGACAAGGGTTTTGAGTGTAGTTTGTGAAATGAGAGTTCTTTGCGAGGTTATTTTGGGATTTTTTTTATTTAGCTATTGAAGGATTTTTAATCTGTGGTTAGTTGTTTTGGTCATGTAGAGTTGGGAGAAATGCACAAGTAGAATGGATAGTGGTAATAACATGAATAGAGTGAAAGAATATACTCAGATATTCTTATTCTATTTTGTAAATACCTGTAATCTAGGAAGATCGTACCTTCTTGTAACTAACTCTCCTTTATATGTAACCTTAACATCGATGAATAAATCAAGCAAGTCTTTTGACTACTTTCATGGTATCAGAGCACAGCTCTTCCTAAATCTATTTTTTCTCGTCATCTACCAACTGTCTCTTCTAAAATCTGTCGCCATGGCAAATATTGAGAGAGCTTTTGGAGTGACGAACATAAAGTCTCATATTCCCTTGGTCCTTGACCTTGACATCTTCAATTACGACGCTTCGCGAGAACTTTTTCTCACCCACTGTCTCACCTTCGACGTTATCGGACATGTCGACGGCACGTCTCTCCCCGCCGACGATGACGATCTGGCCTGGAAAAAACGAGACGGGTTAGTAAAACTGTGGATCTACGGTACTCTTGCCCGGCCTCTCTTCAAATCGTCTTTCAAAACCGGTGGATCAGCAAGGGATATATGGCTGCGCATTGAGAATCAGTTCAGGAACAACAAAGAATCTCGAGCCATACAACTGGACAATGATCTCCGCACCAAAGAAATTGGAGATCAATCGATTCAAAAGTACTCGCAAGGACTAAAATCGCTAGCATATTTACTCGAGAACGTGGAGGCTCCTGTCAGTGACAAAACTCTTGTCATGTACATGCTAAATGGCCTGAATGAGAAGTTTGACCACATTATCAACGTCATAAAGCATCAGAAACCGTTTCCATCGTTCGAAGAGGCACGCAACATGTTGGAACTTGAAGAAACTCGACTCAAAAAGCCATACAAAGGTACTACTACCCACCACGACACTGCGTCTTCCTCTACTGCTCTTGTTGCGACAGGTCCTCAAGCTAAGCCTTTGGATAATCAGCACCGCCAGCAACGCAATAACAGAGGAAATCGCAGAGGAAACAGAGGCCGTGGTCGGTACAACAATCAAAATCAGCGACCACAGTACAATCCCTGGATGATGCCTCAACAATACTGGAGTGTACCTTTCAACAACTGGCCGCAGGGACCACCACCGCAATGGCTTAACTTCCAACATGTCGGACATCAACAACGACAAAACTCGCCGTGTCCTCCACAAAACCATGAAGCGAACTTAGTGGACTTCAATGATGCGTTCAGCACAATGTGTTTGACTGAGCCTTCCCCAAATTGGTACATGGATTCCGGGGCATCGTCTCACTTGGCGTCTTCTCCAGGTAACCTCCATTCTGTTTCTAAATTGAACATCGGAAACTCGGTTATTGTTGGAAACGGATCGTCCATTCCAATCCAGTCTTCCGGTAAAGCCTTTATTTCCTCTCATACTCGTCCTCTCAACTTGAATAATGTTCTTGTTGCTCCTGCAATTGTTAAAAATCTTATCTCAGTTCGTCGATTCACAAAAGACAACTGGTGTTCTGTTGAATTTGACCTGTTTGGTTTCTCTGTGAAGGACCTTCAAACACGGAAAACAATTCTCCGCAGTGACAGTTCAGGCGATCTCTATTCAGTGCCGGCGAGTCTCCAACCGCAACATCCCACTGCTCTTGTTGCGGAAACTCCTACTCTATGGCACAATCGTCTGGCTCATGTGAATCTTCATTCAATAAAGTCCATCATATCTTCTACTCCTGTTCCATGTAATAAAGATAGCTTACAATTTTGTAATGCTTGTCAATTGGGTAAACACATTAAGCTTCCTTTTTTGAAATCAAATAATACAACTCTCTTGCCGTTTGATATCATACATTCTGATTTATGGACCTCTCCCATTCCAAGTTTGAGTGGTTTTCGATATTATGTGCTCTTTTTGGATGATCTAACTCACTATCTTTGGGTCTATCCTCTCAGGCATAAAAGCGAAGTGTTTTCTAAATTCATACACTTCACTACTTATGTCAAAACTCAATTTGGGGCTACCATAAAATCTTTACAATGTGATAATGGGGGTGAGTATAATAATACTCGATTTCTTAAACACTTTGATGATCATGGCATCTCTTTCAGATTTTCTTGTCCACACACTTCTCAACAAAACGGTAAATCTGAAAGGATGATTCGGACTGTCAACAACGCCATACGAACTCTTCTTTTTCAAGCTCAGTTATCTCCTTCGTATTGGGCAGAAGCACTTCATGTTGCAGTCCACGTTCTAAACATCTTACCGTCCACCTCTATAAACCGAAATACGCCTCACTTTCTGCTATTCGGTAAAACACCAACTTACTCTCATCTTCGTGTTTTCGGCTGTCTTTGTTTTCCTAATATCAACCACTCAAACATTCATAAGCTGTCTCCTCGCTCAACACTATGTCTGTTCCTCGGCTACCCCTTAAGCCATAGAGGATATCGTTGCTTGGATCTCAAGACAAATCTTATAATCCTTTCGCGCCATGTGATTTTCGATGAGTCTACATTTCCGGCAGCTCAAAGACAATCGAGCAACAAGTCCATATACACTTTCTTGGACAGCTCAGACCACTCCTCACCAATTTTCAAAACAATTCTTGTCAATCCTTCCGTTCCAGTCACGAGTGATAATGTTGCTCCTACGACTACAGCTCAAACACTTCATGCTCCTATGTGAAACACAACCTCTTCATCTATTCCTCAGACAAATGTTCCCCCTCCATCTACTCGGATGAGAACCCGAGGACAAGCTGGAATAGTCAAACCCAAAAAGATCTTCACTCTTCTCACTTCTTCTGCCTCACGCATACCAACAAACCACCATAGAGCTCTTCTTGATCCTAATTGGAATCCTTCAATGACCTAAGAATACAATGCTCAAATTAGGAATAAGACTTGGAGGTTGGTACCTCGTCCAAAGAATGCTAATGTGATTAACTCTTTGTGGCTTTTTAAGCATAAATATGGTGCAGATGGAGAGGTCACTAATCTCAAATCACGGCTTGTTGCGAATGGCAAAACGCAGGCGGAGGGCATTGACTATGATGAGACGTTTAGCCCGGTTGTCAAACCGGCTACCATTCGATCAGTTCTCGACATCGCCTTAAACAAAGGCTGGGTTATAAGATAGCTTGACGTTCAAAATGCGTTCCTCCACGGCACGATCACTGAGGATATATACATGCATCAACCTCCGGGCTTCGTTAGCAAAGAATTCCCACACTATGTATGCAAATTGGACAAGGCTCTCTACGGCCTTAAACAGACACCTAGAGCCTGGAACGCGCGCTTCAGTCACTCGCTCCTTCAGCTTGGCTTTGTCACCACCAAATCCGATGCCTCCCTCTTCGTTTATGCTCATGATGGTGATCTTGCTTACCTTTTATTATATGTAGACGACATAATCTTAACAGGATCCAGCAAGCAACTACTGGATAGGATCACGACATGCCTCAAGAAAGAATTTCCCATGACTGATATGGGACGCCTTCAGTACTTCTTAGGCATCAAACTCAACTACAATAAGCAAGGGATCTTCCTCTCTCAACGTCAATATGCAGCAGACATCATCGCAAGAGCAGGCATGACCGACTGTAAACCTCTATCTACCCCAGATGATGTCAATGCGAAGCTAGCTCTGGAAGCAGGCGACCCTATCGACGATCCCACACGATATCGAAGTCTTTCCGGTGCATTACAGTACTTAACATTCACAAGACCTGATATTGCTTACGCCGTCCAACAAGTCATCTTTTTATGCACGACCCACGACAAGCTCATCTCAATGCCCTCAAACGGATCATCAGATACGTCCAAGGTACCAAAGATCATGGCCTCCAAATGTACCGGTCAAAATCAAGGAAACTAACTGCGTATTCAGATGCGGATTAGGCGGGTTGTCCTGATACGAGAAGATCTACTTCGGGGTATTGTGTATATCTCGGAGACAATCTAATTTCTTGGTCGGCCAAGCGCCAACCAACTGTTTCGCGATCCAGTGCTGAGGCAGAATACCGTGGCGTAGCAAACACAGTTGCCGAAACTTGCTGGATTAGAAACTTGTTACTTGAGCTACACCAACCGGTAACGCGAGCTACTTTGATCTTCTGTTATAATATCAGCTCTGTCTACTTGTCTGCCAATCCTGTGAAGCACCAGAGGACAAAACACGTAGAGCTTGACTTACACTTTGTCCGGGAGAAGGTAGCATTGGGAGAAGTCAAAGTATTACACGTACCATCTGCCTATCAGTACGCGGATATATTCACCAAGGGCCTACCATCGATGTTATTTAACTCTTTTCGCACCAGTTTAACCATCCAACCATACGACGCTTCAACTGCGGGAGGGTGAAAGAATATACTCAGATATTCTTATTCTATTTTGTAAATACTTGTAATCTAGGAAGATCGTACCTTCTTGTAACTAACTCTCCTTTATATGTAACCTTAACATCGATGAATAAATCAAGCAAGTCTTTTGACTACTTTCATAGAGACAAGAGGAGTTTTGATGGGAGTGATGATGCTGATCAGCCTGAGCGAAAACGTCCTGCTCTTGCTAGGTTATTTTTCACCTCCTTCCCGGTGATTTGATCCGGTTTCATTATATATTGAAAAGTTTATAACTATGTGCATTGTGTTTACGCTTTGTGTCAGTGTGATTGTAGAGGCTCTGAAAGTAGACAGTTTACAGAAGCTATGCTCGTCTATAGAAACTATTCTCCGCCAATTTGTAAGATCTCTCTTGCTCTTCTACTCTGCTTTTACATGTCAGCACTATGCTTAACTCTGTATTAGCACTTAAAGTTTTATGTTATAAGCTTTTGCTTAGAAATTAGCTTGAAAGCCATGTTGTGAAAGAGCGTCAAGGAAGGGGTTGGCACTTTGGGCGAGCTTGTTTTCACGGAGAACTCGAGTTGGATTCGGAGTAGGAAGTTCAGACTCGGTTTACGGGTTACTTCTGGGTGTTGTGATGGCATGAGCATACGTGAGGCTAAGACATAAGCTTTTACTATTAAAGACCACAGAGGAGAATGTATGGTCTAGTGTACAATGTGGTGTTACTTCTTTTTAGTTTGACGCATATTCTGTTTATGTGCAGTACAAGAAGCATTATCCACGTCCTCTGAATGATGACGTGTGGAGACTGGAGAAGATTGGTAAGGATGTAGAAGACTGTCTTAGAATAATGGTCTGAGATTCTGGAAGGTTACGTGGTGTAAGTGCTTATTATTTCAAATTTTCTGTTAAGTTTATTGACGACATGACTAACTTCATCTCTATCCTTTGTTTATCTAGATTCTCGGAAGTGAATGTCAAACAAAATGTGGGATGCACTAGTGGAACATGCTAACGTGTGTCTTGAGTGGTAAGCTTTATATCTACTAGGCTGAGGAGGATACAAGGAATGTTGGAGTTGTGTTCAATAATATCTATGAGAAGAATAGTCTAGTCTTTCTTCATCATTATCGTAAACCGTACTTCACTATTGAGACTAAAAACATTGTTTACTTGTGAAAACGTTTTCCAATGAAGTGTACAGTGGGTGGGTGTTTTATGATGCATGAGACTTTATTATGTTTGATTGACTCACTCGGATTATTTTGTTGTTATTCGGGGTTCCAATCGGGTTTCAGTTTAGATTCATTCAGGTTTCGGTTTCTCGAGTTCATGAATTCCAGCCCCATTCGAATATTATAAAAATTCGGGTCGGATTCGGTTCGGTTTTAGTCAGGTTCGGTTCGAGTTTAGTTACATGTGCAAGATCTGGTTGAACCGAAATAGTTTTGGTTTCAGATACTAACTGATTATCCTTCTAAAATACTAATTTATACTTGATTAAATTCAATATAGCTTCACATTTTAAAAAAAATGTGTATTAAGCTTCTTCAAACCATATTGTTGTCTTTCAAAATAATTTTGTGAAACTCATCTATCAACCATGAATATCAATGAATATCATCACAAACCAAATTATTGCACAAATGAAAATCATATATAATGAAACATAATAATTAAAGCTAATAACTGACAATTTTATAAACGTAAGAAACACTATTTACACTTTAAAACTACCAACATTGTTTAAACTTCACAACAAATTCTTTCATACCTAAATTTCAAATGCAATGTCAAATATAAAAAACATTAATATTAACCAATATATATATATATATATATATATATATATATATTAGATTAAGCATTTGAGTTAATTATTCATGTAATAACTAATTATTTTAGGTACTCAGTAATATCTTAGTGTGTTTTAAATACATATTAGAAATTGAAACTGGGCATGGTATAATTGTTTTTGGAAATTTGAAATTTCAGTTTTTTCAGATATCCGTTAAGTTCGGGTTCAGTTCGAGTAAAATTCATAACCCGAAATACCATTAAAAAGATCCATTCAGTATTTTTAATAAGTTTGAATTGGTTCGGATCCTACTTCAAATATGATCCTACATCAGATACTAATGGACTGTTTTCCACATCATTAATTGTCTATGTATTATTGGTACTAACACTCAATTCACCAGATTTATTAGCTCCTCTAAACTAATAATTTGATCTTACAATTTTTTTTCTCTTAAACTAGATGTTATCCCGCGATATCGCGGGATAAAGCCTTTCAATATTATTTGCGGTAACTAAGTTTTGTCGATGTTTAAAATTTATAATTATTTGATAAATTAAATTTGTTGATAAAAAGTGATATGAAATTTTGATAGGTTAATAATATAAGAAAAAAAAATTTATTACAAAATATTAATCATCTTAACACATGCATCTCATAATTATGAAAAAAATAGAGATTAAAAAGAGAAACTACAGTATATGAGCTGTGATATATCTATCTAGTATTTATGTTAAATTCAGAAAATAGTAAGTTTGAAAGATTATATTATATTACTTAGATAGCTTATAAACTTATTTGGGGATTAAAAAAAAATTATTAACACTTTTGTCATTGCGAATATTAATTATTAGGTATAGTCTGGTTGTGTACACAATTAATTAATAACATAAAATTAATTTCAAGACATTCTAAAATATAATATAAGAGATTCTGTTAACATTCTCAAGACATTTGTACGTTTATTTAATTTTATATTAAAAATAATATATATGACTTAATAAAGTTAAGGTTCTAAAAATATATATATATATTTGAAGAAACTTCAAAATATAGATAATTTTGTTTTTTATGCTACATATTCTATAACAAACATGATTTAAAGACAAGTCGAGCAAATTAAATATTTAAATGTCTATCTTAGTGTTTATTTCTTTTATTTAATTAAGTTTAAATAATAGAATAAATTTAAATTGATGACTATAAATAAATAAAATTATCTAAAACTATAGAATATACGGAAGGAATATATTATTTTTAATATATAAATAAATAAATTTATCAATATTTGAAAATGTTTACAAAATCTCTAATGTTTTAAACTATTCATGTTTTTCAAGTTTGTTTTTTTTGTATGTTTCTCATATGACATGTAATCGAGTATTGCTTTGCTATTGGTAGAACATAAACATGAACTTTTGTGGTTACACATATTAGCAAAATTTACAATTTTCA
Organism: Moricandia arvensis; assembly: GCA_905132765.1. Classification (NCBI taxonomy): domain Eukaryota; kingdom Viridiplantae; phylum Streptophyta; class Magnoliopsida; order Brassicales; family Brassicaceae; genus Moricandia; species Moricandia arvensis. The sequence goes on along the minus strand of CAJHQP010002755.1, from coordinate 42,760 downwards.
TAAAACGCACTCTTTTAAGTAAACACTAATAAACTAAAAATAATATACTATACATGCTATTGATGAGCTTATATTAATAAAATCCAAGAATATATAAGATTTTTATAATACCAAAATTATAGATATAATCCTTTCATGACATATAAAAGAAGAATTGTTTTTATATATTATTAATAAAATATTATAAATTTTATGTACATGATAATTAAAATACACAAATTTTATTAAAATATTTATTTATGAAAAACATTGACTAAGCCTAAAATTATGGAGAAGTTGGCAAATCAACAAAAACACTTCTCAAATAATAGTATATATTGTATTTATTAGCATAATTAATTTTTAAAGATATTTCATAGTAGGTTAACCAGATCAAATCTATGCCTGGCCTTTAATGTTTTGACAAACCTATTTAGGTTAGCATTTAAGGTCGAATTTAGGTTTTAATCAAGTCAAACTATTGGGAAATCTATTTAACCAAAACATGATTATGTTAATTAAAAAGTAATTCTGTCAAATGATTCTAAAATAGGTTTTTCATCAAAAGAGCCAACAAGGAAAAACATAACCAAAATAGATTTCATTAAAGAGTAAAAGATCCTTATACCTTTATTTTAAATATATATAAATATAAATAATTAATCAAATAACTAATAACAAAATAAAAAATAAACCTTTTGTAGTTTTATCATACGTTTTTAAATTTGATTTTTTATTTTAAAAAATATTTTAAAAGTTGAAAATTCTTTTTAAATTAGTATTTAAAAAAAAAATCCTAAACCCTAAACCCCTCTCCAAAAATCAATCATTTAAATCTGAACGATACATATAAATTAGCTAACTCCTAAGATTAAGTGTCTATTTACTTTTTAGTGAATCATTTTTGTCATTTTTACCTTTAAAGGCTACATTTATGCTAAAAAGTTTTTAGTGTCATCGTAGTAATTTTTCTTAATTAAATATAATTCTGTTAGTTTTTTGAAAAATATAAGTATAATTAATTATAGTTTAGGATTACAATTGAAGAACTAACATGTCTACATGTATTGAGTATTTCCTTAAGGGCTTTCTTATTATTATTTTTTAAATTATTACAATAAAAGATGAAAGAAATAGAAAGAAAATACACAAAGTGGTCTATAATCAATTTTTAATGGGCTCCGAATGAGGAAAGCCCACAAAAGGTCCAAGCATCCAAAAACCTCATGAACCCTAGCCAACTGCTCGAGAGGAAGTGACGCTGCAAAACATCCAAACCGAGATGAACACAACGACGGTTGAAGAAACGAGGAATCGACTGAGTAAGACATCTGAGCTCACAAACGCAACAACCACCGGAAGATCAAAACAGATAAAAGTCAGTGAAGGATCATGAGTGGAGAGATTCACTGGGAAGGACTTCACGAGCGAGAGAGAAAGACGTCGGAGCCGTTCCCATATGTATTATTAAATTTTAATACCAAAACTATAAGGGAACAATTGATGTCAACTTTTATATATATTAAACTCAAAACATTCATTATTTTAATAAGGTACTTTATCAATGTTCCTCGATTACAAGTCAAACATTCCTCCCTTCCCGAAGCATCCACTTTTTTAAATATGAAATAAGAGATTTAATCGGCCTGTCTCATCAATAATGAATGCCAACTTTGATTTAGGTATATTAATAGGTTTTATGGTTTACAGTATCGTATTTAAGATTTAAAGTAAGATTTTAAGGTTTAGTATATACTTTAGAGTATATGTCTAAGGTAGAGAGTAGAGGGTATAATGTATATTGAGTTTTGGATTTAGGACTTAAGTTTAGGGTTTATCTTATGTCCAATTTTGGCATTGTATGTAATATTTCAAGAGAATGCTTCATCATATTCACTTTCTTCATGTACTATATGATACTGTATAAGAGACTCAATAAAAAGAAAGCAATATAATTTAAACATCTTTACCAAAAGAAAAACTATAAAACTATAAATATATTATTTGTTCTACAAAAAAAAGGGTGATAAACTAAAAGAGTTGGAAAGAAATAATGCACCAATCCATAAAAAATAAATGCAACGATATAAAAAAAAATTATGAAATGTGCAGGGAAGTGCGAGTGCAACAGAGCATGTCATTTTTCTTAACATAGCACGTCCTTAAATAATAATAACGACATCGACGATTTAATCTCTAAATACTTATTTCTCGGTGGCAGTGTCGGAATATATAACGGAAAGGGAGATACGACATAATTTCATGCTTTATTTTTTTTCATGCTTCACTTGCTGAGTTTTTTTAATGACAAGAAATTAAGATCTTCGGTACTTGCAAGGGGTTTACTAACTACTGAGAGAGATATCGAGAGGATTGTAATCCTATCAAATATTGTTGCCATCCCTCAAGTGTGTCTTTGGACCATTTAGTGCATTACCTAACCCCATCTCTATATTAGCACCAATTTCTTAGTCTAATTAATTTGTAGTTTGGGTTTGTTCGAATATTGGGTCTTACAATGTTTCTATTTCCAATTCACAATAAGATTATAGACTTACTTATAACATTAAAGTATAAATTATATATCTAAAAGATTTACTTTAATATCAAAACTATATTTTTATAAAATGAAAAAATATTTATGCAGACGTGCGAATTATAAACTCTAATTTATTATTATAATTCACAGTGAGATAATATTATTGGCATAATAAGGTTTAAAGTAAGATTTAAGATTTAGTGTATATGATTTAGAGTATATATATAAGGTAGAGAGTAGAGGGTATAATGTATAGCATATTGAGTTTTGGATTTAGGAATTAAGTTTAGTGTAGTGAGTTTAAAGTTTATCTTAAGCCAATTTTTGGCACTATATGTGATATTCAAAGAGACTGCTTCATCATATTCACTTTCGTCGTGTAATATATGATATTGTATAAAGTACAAAGAGTGCTATATAATTTTAACATCTTTACCAAAAGAGTTGGTAAGAAATAATGCAAAGTTATACAACAATATAAAAAATCTTTCTGAAATGTGCAGGGCAAGTGCCAGTGCAACCGAGCACGTCCTTTTTGTTTTAGCAGAGCACATCCTTAAATAATGATAATAAAAGATGAAACTTCACAGTAAAAGAACTTTAAATCGATTGTCATATTCATATCGACGATTTAATCTCCGCATATTTGGGTCCGAATGGTGACGGCGGATTTGGTAATAAAAGCGATACGGTATTGAAGTGCGGTGCGGTGCAAGTGCGGTTTGTGCGGTATGCGGAACAAGTGCGGTTTTGATAGAATAAGCGGTATAGAATAATGTTGATTGGTAAAAAAATAAGCGGTACATATTGAACAATATAATATAATATAAATAGATATCTAATATAAACATAAATTAAAAATTATTTTTGCGGTTTTGCTAGATGAATATCAAAATATTACGAAAGGTTTTTTGATATTTTTTAATAAATTTGAAATTCATATTGACGATTTAATCTCCAGATATTTTTGGTCCGAATGGTGACGCCGGATTTGGTAATAAAAGCTATACGATATTGAAGTGCGGTGCAAGTGTGGTTCGTGCTGTATGCGGAACAAGTGCGGTTTTGATAGAATAAGCGGTAAAGAATAATGTTGATTGGTAAAAAAATAAGCGGTACATATTGAATAATATAATATAAATAGATATCTAATATAAACATAAATTAAAAATTATTTTTACGGTTTTGCTAGATGAATATCAAAATATTACGAAAGGTTTTTTGATATTTAAAAAAAATATTTTATTTTTTACATAATTATTTTTACTTTAAATTTGGCGAGTTTCTAATTGATTTTTTTGTTTAACTTAGATAATGTTTTTAACCCAACAGATAACTGGATAGATGAACGAGTCCCAATTTAACCGGTTGGACCAGTTGGCCAGGTTTTTTGAAATACTAATTAAAATCAAATATAAAAATATTTAAAAAAATTATTATAGATGATTTTAAAAATGGATGACACTAAGTAGATAAAATAATAATATTTAATAACTTAAACTGAAACACACGCAAAACTACTTGAAAGTTTTATAAATATTAATATAATGAAATTAAAATGATATAAGACTTAAATTAAACAATAGCTAGTAAAATAACAAAAGACAAAAACGCATCAACACCCAAGACCGCACCATAATTAGAAGTTGTGTTAAAAGGTGCGTTATTTGGTATGGGTAAAGCAAACAAAAAAACATTTTTGATAAATGCGTTATTTAAAAAAATGCACTTACGCTTATAAGATTTGTGAATGGTGCATTTTCTTGATTTGACATTTTTACTTCAAAACCGGTCCGCCTATTTGCTTCCGTTCATAACCTTTATTTTCAATGGCAACAGCGTCAGAATATAAAATGACAAGTGAGAAATGTTTTAACATATCATTTGTGTGTGCATGCAAAGAAATTTAATTCATAGCAATGATGAGCATATTTCTTATAAATATGTGATATTCTTTTTTCACTATTACAATTGTACAAGTGTTAGTCCTAACGTAGTGTAAGTGATGATGGGTTTTCTTCTAATTTTTTACTTCTTCTTTGTAATATCAAGAACTCAAGTTGTCAGTTATCAGTAATTGATTTGGGTGCCTAAGAAGAAAGAAAAATGGGAAAACCGCATTTGAAACACTCAAATTGAAATTCAAATTTTAAAGTTCAACAACTAACATTTTAAACAAAAAAAATTAGTTACGTTTAAACGACGTGTCAGTTAATTTTTTTCTAAAAATATTTAATTATTTTAATTAACAAAAATAAATAAATGAATATAAATAGATAAAATCATATAAAATTATCTTAAAATAAATGAAAACTATTAAAATTTTGAAACTTATATAAAATTTTAGAAATTAAAATATTGAAATCAATATTCGATGTTAAAGTATTAAAATGATTAAAATAAATAAAATAATATAAAAATAAAAAGTAATTATATAAAAAAGATCAGAAAATTAATTTTGTTTTTAAAAAGATCGAAATTTCAAATTTAAAATTTTTGGTTTTAGTTTATTTTAATAAGATATAGGAAAACAAAAATATTATAAAGTTTTAAATTTATGGCTATTACCAATGATGATATAGGAAAACAAAAATATTATAAAACTGAAAACTATTGGAAACCATTGGAATTCAGGTTTTTCTTTACAATTTTAAGTTTTTTATGAATGATGATATGTCAAATATTGTCACTATCTTCGTGAGTTAGCTCAACTTTAATAGCGATATGCCTGGAATTTTAGTTTTAAACAAAGAAAATATAATATAATTTATTTTTTTAGAAAGTTTATAAAAATCAAAGTATATTAAATTTAAAAAAAGTTTAGTTTTTTGAATTTTGAATTGTGAAATTTTAAATTTTTTAAATTTTTTGAAAATTTTGATTTTTTTTAATTTTATATTTGTGGTGAGATATCTTTTTTTTTCTAAGTTCTTATAAGTCTCTAATTTTAATAGATTTTTATTATTTTAGATAATTTTATATATTTATATTATTTTATGTATTTTTATTCATTTTATGTTTTTGACTAAAAAAATTATTTCTAAATTTTTATATAAGTTTCAAATTTTTAATAGTTTTCCTTTATTTTAAGATAATTTTAATTTATTTTATCTGTTTAATTCATTTTAATCATTTTTGTTGATTAAAATAATTAAATATATTTATTTTAAAATAACTGCCATTCATCATTTGATCGGATAATGAACAGTACCGGTCATAATTTTGACGTAGTGAACAATTAAGTTAGTTTCAGTGTTTAATATGTTACTAAAACTACTTTCATTATTTAAAGTATTAACTATTAAACTGTAAGGTTTAAATGTTAAACTTTTGTCAACTTGAATGTTTAAAATGCAATATACTGGTATCACAATAATATTTTTTCTTTTACATCTGAAAGTTCATTTATAATAAGAAAAAGGCATAGATACAAATGACAACCACGTACAAGTTCTTATTTCATAAGAGAAAATCGAAAGCATAAAAAGAGAGAGAAAGCTTCAGACACACTACACTATGGTAGTTGTCATCTCAGTTCGAAAAAGACATCGTAGCCATTGCGACTCAATGGTCCATACAAAACCCAACCGAAAATTAGTGTTTATTATACTTGCAATTATCTTACCTAGGCAAGGTTGAACCAACAAAATTAATCACCAGTTGCACTCCTAAAATAAATTTAACCGAGTAGAGAGAAAATGGGCACAAATCGTGTGTTTGGTTGGTTCCAAAAGACAATGGATCAAGTCATCATGAGTTATTCGCATATATATGGAATGGTGCACCATGATCATGTCACGATACAACTATTCTAGCGATGGTACAACAAAGTGATTCTGAATTTTCTTTGCCACCTCCAGAGAAGTATTATCTGGTTGATTCTAGGTATCCAAACAAAAAGGGATTCTTAGCTCCTTACAGATCATCACGCAATGGAGTTGTCAGATATCATATGTCCCAATTCAACTCTGGCCATGCCCCAAGGAATAAACAAGAATTGTTCAATCGATATCATGCGTCTTTGCGTTCTGTAATCGAGAGGACATTTTGGAGTTTGGAAGAAAATGATGGAGAATTCTTTCAGACTTTTCAAGATATAGTATACACATAAAAAAGTGGTTTTAGCAATAATGGGATTAGATAATTTTATAAAAATCTCAAATTTTCCAGATGTAGATTTTGCGAGTACTTTGCCAGAGACACGAATGGCAACAGAGATTTTGAAGCTGAGTTCTGTGAGATAGATGCAGACGAGGAAGCACATGGAAAACATATGTCACAAATACAAGATAATATTGCAAATATATTATGGGAAAACCAAAGTACACGATATTTATTTTCAGTTGTTTTGTGTTTTTGTTATTTAAAATTCTGTGTACATTAAACATTGTAATGTTTATTTCAATTTAATTTTGTGTTTAAATTAAATAAATAATAATATAATTATAACATTATAATTTTACAACCAATTTAAATTTATAATTATATTAATTAATTATATTTATTTATTTTATATAATTTAACTATATTGTTTTACCAATCAAACACAATTCCGCACCGCAAAATACCATTTTACCGATCAAACAAAATTCCGTACCGCAAAATACCATTTTACCAATCAACCACAATTCTGCACCACTTATTTTTTCAAAACCGCACTTATCCCGCATAAAGCACGAACCACACTTGTTCCGCACCGCACTTTAATTCCGCACCGCTTATTTTACCCATTCTGCTGTTACCATTCAAACCCTTAATTTGTCTTCATTTCCAGTGCAAAAGTTATTCCATAATTTCCTATTTTCGTTATACCCTATATAGCCTATGTTCAACTTCTAAAACAATTTTTTGTATTTTCTTCTTCTGGTAAAATGAAGAATATTACCTTCTTTTCTTCTCAACAGATTTTGCTTCTATTTAAGCAACATATGGTTCTTTCATTCCATCCAAAAACAACAAGAAAAGATGAAGAAATTTAATACTTTGACAAAAGCGATCAAAATTGGTACTAAGAAAGTTGGAAGTCCCAATGGAAGTCCTTCTCGCCGTGGAAGTCCCAATGGAAGTCCTTCTCGCCTTGGAAGTCCCCGTGGAAGTTCTTCTCGCCGTGGAAGTCCATCTCAAGGTGGATACAGCCCCAACTACAGTGGAAGACAACTCTTTCAAGGGGGCTACGGTGGAAGCTATGGTGGAAACTCGCCTTTTCATGGTGGTTACAGCCCTAACTATGGCGGAAACCCATCATTCCAAGGAGGCTACGGTGGAAGCTAGGGTGGTAACTCGCATTTTCAAGGCGGATATGGTGGCTACAGTGGAAGTTACGGTGGAAACCCGCTCTACAATGGAGGTCACGGTAGCAGTAGCCCTCAATACCATTTAGGTTATGGTGGCGGTAGCCCTCCATATAAGGAGGTTACGGTGGCAGAAGCCCGCCTTACCAAGGCAGTGTTGGAAGCCCTCCATACGAAGGCGGTGTTGGTAGTCCTCCATACCAAGGTGGTGTCGGTAGCCCTCCATACCAAGGAGGTAATGGTGGCGGTAACCCTCCCTATAACTTTTCCGGGGCAAACAACCCACCCTATCCCTTTGTCTTTCCCGGGGCGAACAGTGATAGCAAGCACTTTCCTGGTGCTGCTTATGCCAAGAATCACAATTACATCTTTACGGGCTTTTCCGATGGTTACGATCCCGGCCACGCCGATCATGACGGTCACAGTGGTCTTTCTCTGGATGATAGGAAAGCATTGCAGAACTTTCCCGGTGTAAAGTTCCCGCCTCAGTGGGGTAATAACGAAGACATCTCTTGGATTGTAGGAGATGTTCCTGGTGCTGACACTGGATTTGGCGGTACCGAGACTGTCGTCATTGTTGACAGTGACTCGGACATTTCAGGTAGTCTTAAGATGTATGATGGTTGTGATGGTTCTATCTCTAATAATAAACTTTTTAGTGTTTTAATGATGCTTAGCTATGTTTATCTGATGAATCTCTTTGTGCATGTCTTAATTATATTTTCAGTAATTTATTTGATGTTTTAGTGAATTATGGAGTATGTGTTAATGTATTATGAAATATGTGTTGTATATGTTAATGAACGGTGTTAATTTATCGTTTGGTCCCACTGTCGTTTTAATTACTCTGTTTTCATTAGCTATTTAGATGACCAAAATAAAGTATTTTGTGTTTTATGTCTTCATAATGTTTTTTTTTGAAATTTATCTGAAGTGTTAATGAACTATGGATAATGTGTTAATTAATTATAGAATATGTCTTGTATGTGTTAATGAACTATGTGTTAATTTATCGTTTGGCAAAACATAGATTAAAGATTTTTAAAGGCCGACTAAATAGCTCATTCCATGAACTAAGGCATGAGATTACATAATATATCTTTTAACTTATTATTTGAAATCATGTTTAATACCCCATACAAAATTATTGGCTTAAGTCTATATTCAGGAAATCTCCACCCTTGGATTTGATTCAATATAATTTCTAATACTTGTATATATGCAACCTGGTTTAATCACACAAGTCTTCAAAAAAAACAGAAGGAACAAAAATATTCGTTTAATTAAAGGTTTTTGTTTTTTTTTCAAAGAATGAGAAGAAAACAACAAAATGGAGAAAATTGAATTAAAAGGTGAATTAAAAGATATACATGAGAGAAATAAGCTTTTGGTGTTTTTTGTTGAGGAATGTTTAAATATGAGGTTTGAAGAAAAAGTTATGTGGTGATACTTAATTAAGACGTAGTATTCTCTTAACACAAACGATACAAACGGAATTAACTATGCCATATGTATGTACATCATGAGGTTGGTTTAATCGAGACAAAAAAAAGAATCTGATGAAATTATCAAAATGTTGGTAGCTCAGCCTATTGGAGAATAATAAATTAGTAAAGTTGTGGATATTTTTTAAAAAACATTTTTGGATAGAAAACTTTTTGTGTTATACTAAGTTATAACCATAAATAAGGCTGGGCATTTTATCCGTTAAATTGATTTGATTCGTATTCGTTTTGATTCGATCCGAAAATTCCAGATATCCGTAAACTTTCGAAGCAAAGCAAATATTAAAAATCAATATCCGTTAAAATCAAAGCAAATCACAAATATTAAATTTTGGAAAGCGGATATTCGCTCCGTTCCAGCAATATATAAATACATGTATATCTTGATTATATTTAAAGTTTTAAATGTATAAGTTTAAATAATTATTGTTATAACATATGATTTGACAAATTATGTTCACATTATTACTTATATAAAAGTATTACATTAAAAAAAGAGAAAATTTTATGATAATTATAACTTTTTTTCTTAAGTTTTGTGTTATTATAATTGTTAACTAAGTTTAAAATTTACAAAATATATATTTTCATTACTTCTTTTAATTTAATTTTATATATGATGCAAAACAAATATTAAAAAAACAAATTTGTATCGGATTTTTAAGATTATTTGTATTAATCAAAACATATGAGATATCCAAAAGTATTCGTAAATATCTGCAAATATCTATTTATTTTTTGGATATCCGTATTTCTAGATATCCGTATTTTTACGAAGCAAAACAAATCGAAAAATTAGATATTCATAATATACAAAGCAAATGACAAATACGTTCAAGAACTTGGATATCCGATCCGTGCCAAGCTCTAACCGGAAAGACTACAGGGAGAAACAAAGAAATAGGAAAACATGTACAAGAAAAAGAATAGTAACTCCATATTCAGTGGCGTGCTTAGGTGGAGGGGGGCCCAAGGAAAATTCAATAAAAATAAAACAAAAAAAATGTAACAACAAAAAAGTATTGAACTAGGCACGCCCATCATCCATGCATATTCTACACTTGCTCAACCGCTATACCACAAGCAAATCTTGGGTTGGGGCCCAACTAGTTCACTGTTTCTCGAGGTCCTAAGAACATTTCTATTGGTTACAACTGATAAAAGTTTTTTTTTTAAATTATTATTATAGTCGTTATTTACTTTTTAGTTTTCTTTCTATAAAACTTAGAATCAATAACAATTTAACACATATGCATATAGTTAAGAGAGTCATATCTCAAAGTTGTTGTTTGAGAACATTTCTCCTTCCTCTTTCCTAACTTTTCATTGTTTTATTATTTTTTATTTTGAGAAATTGTGTTAATATATTACCGTTAATCATGCTCTAAGAGCATCTCCGAAATACACTCTATAACTTCAAATATTAAATTTTTTGTTCTCCAAAAGGAACTTCAAAACTTCAAATTTGAAGTTTTGAGTAGTAAAACTTCAAATATAGAATGTCACTACTCAAAACTTCAAATTTGAAGTTTCATCTTTTTATTTGCATTTTGGTTCTTGCAATTACACATTCTATTTATGATTCTTAAATATTTTCTTATTTCTCATTTTAATATTTAAATTTTTTTATATCTCATTAATCTTGAAATTTATTTCTATAAATTTAAGTTTTATACATAAGATTAAATAATTAATTTTTAAAAAAGCTTTATATTATTTAAAAGTAAAACTAGACAACAAAAATATTACAAAACAAACTTAATAAAAAAAACCTTAAAAAGGTACATGAAGATATAATTATTATAGAAATTTAAATATTACAACAAAACTAATAATCTGGTAAATTTTCTCCGGAAGCTCCAAAACTTCAAAATATTGTCCAAACAAATTTTGTGTAACTGAAGATGGTTGTTGTTGTTGTTGTTGTTCTTGGCGTCTTTTTGGTATGATTCTTTCTTGTTCAGAAAAAATGTACTCACGAGTATTAATATCACTGATAGAAGCTAAGTCTTTTAGCAATATTTTGTTTTCTTTTTTTGCTTCTTTTAAAGCTAACTTTTTTTGCTTCATTTTGCATTCGTAATTCAATCATCTCATGACTTTTCTCCTGCTTGTTGCACTTTCTTTTAAAAGATCAAGGATTTGTTCGTTTGATGATATCAAAGTATCAGCGGCCATATTATTACCTTCAGTTGTCTTCCTTTTGAGTTTTGCTTTCTTCGATCCAGTAGGACGTGAACTTGATCCGCCATCATCACTACTTAAATTGATTGAAAATGAAGGTATTTTCAGAGATTGTGATGCCAGAGAGCCGAAAGTATTGCTTTCGGTGTTAGGAAAATCTGGGATAGAGATGTTGACAGTTCTTGTAGACTTTGGAACATCCTTCATCATTACCCACACATGATCTAATTTGAAACCTTTTTTAGTTTTAGATCTTGTAGCAAAAGTTTTTTTGCTTCTCCATCTACAAAGTAATGAAACATAAAAATTGGTTAATTACAAAATAAATATCAGGTGTATATATAGAGTAAAAAAATACTTACAATGTCAAATTCAGATGAACCACTTGGATGTATGTTCTCCACTTGTGTTATGCAACTCTTTAGATTTCTAACGGCATATGTAATAGTATTCATTCTACTTTGTATAGATCTTGTGCTTTTACTTTCCCAACTCTCATTTTTTTCATTGTAACTTTTACCTATTTTTTCCCACAATTTCCCAAGAAATTGGTTATTGTTACCAATGAGATCTTGTGATATTTCTAAATACACACAACATAATAGCTCATCTTCTTTTTGATTGAATGATGAGCCTCTACTTTTCTCCATATTTTGTTTTTGGAATGAAAGAAAAAGATTAGAGTTGTGATTTTCTTATTGTTTGAAATCTATTATTCACAACAATAGTTCAATAATAATTAAAATGAATAAACACAAATTGATTCCATTGGTGAGAGTGTAAGGTCCAATGCATGATAAAAATTAATCTTTTCCAAAATTTTATATATTATTTTCAAGATTCAAATATTGGTGGGATAGTGAGGTCCAATGCCTGATAAAAATTGAAATTTTCAATATTCTATTATATTATTTTCAAATTTCAAAAAATGGTGAGATGGTGAGGTCCAATGCATGATATACATTTTCTAATAATTTTATGGAATAATATGGTATTTTGCTTGTAGTTTAATATTTAATTATGTATTTTTATTTCTACTTTTATATTTTAATTTAAATTTTATTAATTAATATTGTTGTAATATTTTTATATATGTGCTAGTTATTTATAAAAGGTTTATGAATTTATGTTAGTTGTGATAAATATAAGGACCATATTGTAAAATACAAATAACTTTGAAGTATGAAGTTTTACTTTTGGAGATGAACACTTTGAAATTTCAAATATAGAGTTTGTGAAACTTAAAAATAGAGTCTTTTTGGAAATGCTCTAACTAAGAACAATGAATAAAATAAAACTTATAAATAGAGAGTCAACGATGGCTTAGAAAACACATAAATATGGTTTTTAGTCGGCCAAAGATATTTTGGTAATTTGTGATAGCTTCTGGGCTTAAGTCGGTCTTGAAATATACTCGGCCTGCGTTCTCAAATCAGTGTCGATCGACACTAACGCTGCACCTTCGATCAACACATTCATCTTCTCGACATCTTCCTCTCGCGAGGCAAATAGACCATTCTTCAGTAAAATGGACATAACTTCTGGTACATGATGCTGACTAACCTCAAGCCGGTGGCATTGTAAAGATAAATCAAAGATATATCTTGTGTCATAATATTGGCTAAATATAACGGTGGGAAGGTCTCCATCCATTACTAAACATCTGACGCATATTCGCAGTTCTGCATCTCAAAAAGCTTCAGAATCACAAAAGTTCTCCAGAACGTACCTTAACCTGAAAACACTCTAAAACATACTCCAAAATCATATTATAGATTATAAAAAGCACATATACCATGGCCTAAAAGTGGTAAATCCATAGTATATCAACTCCCCCTGACTTATCATTTTGCTTGTCCTCAAGCAACGAATATCACAATATGAAAAAAGTTTGAAAACACATAGACTCACCATATCTCTAACTTATCTTATCACCTCTAGTATGTTGCAACCACATCAAATAAGTTCTACTCTTAGAGAAACTTTATATACCTTATCCTAGTATAACAACCAAACTCATTATACCAACAACTTAGCAAATACTAGTCTCACTCACCCCTCTACTAACCTCATTCCTTACATAAAATAATAGTGCAAGCTTTACTTTGGGAGTATCAATCAAAGGACACATGGACTCTTATCCCTGCAAGTATTCTGAATACAAAGGTAGTAGTATTCTCTAATCCCTTTCTTCCCTCTTTTCTCTCTTCTCTGAATCTTTTTAAATCTCACAACTCAATGGACAATGATGCTGATACAGTCCATCATGGCGAATAGTGGGGGTCATCGGTAATGTCCATACCCTTCGCTTCCAACAATGTGTGATCATTCCTTTGAATTAGAATAGTGGGGTCATTGGTAATGTACCTACCCTTATGCATCTCAGGAAATTATCTTAATCTTTTATTTATTTCTTTTTATAGATGCCGAAGAGAGCGAGAGAAAGGAATCAGAAGCACACAAAATTTACCTTCCAAACCTGCATGAAGAATCCGATCTAATGTATGCCAAGCCCTCAAAGCAAGCAAATAAGTCAGTATTAGGTTGGAGGTTAGCCTCGGTTCCTTTAACTTTCTAAGCAAGTGTGATATAGTGGCCAGATGATCCACTTTGGTATCTCTAGTACTCTCTGCAAGCAACAAGTGTAAGAATGGTGCCATAGAGTGGTTAGTGAACAACTAAAAATATAAATCTGATCATAATTCCCTTCTTGACTCAATAAAATTTTTGAAAAAATTATATAGATATAGCAAATAAAAGCGCAAAACAATAAATCGCATCAGCTAACCTCCCCAGACTTAAATAACATTATCCCCAGTGTTATCTCATTCTGGTTTGGTTAGGATAAATAAATCATAAGGACAAAATTTAATAAGGAAAAACGATATACATGCTTGCTGATGGTGACCGTCGATCGACACATTTAAGTGGTGATCGATCGATGCTCGGTTTGCTTTGTTGATCAACATTGATCAGGTGTCGGTCGATGCTATGTGCAGACTATCTTCCTCATATATCTTTTAACTGAAATAAAGCAATAATGAAAAATCAGTAATAAATGAAAGTAAAATAAAATTTAAAACTTACTAAACGTGGTTTGCCTCCCACTCAGTGCTTGGTTATAGTCTTTAACTTGATGTTTTGGAACTCTGATTTAGTACAGATGAGATTGAGAACTTGCTTCAAAACAATTCCCAATGTCCAATATCTTCAGCTTTGTCACATTTTTTTGTGAAAGCCTCCATAGACTCTTTTCCTTTGTCTACCATCTCACTAATAAGGAGTGCTCGAAGCATTGAAAACGGCTGTGAGAAGCATCTGATGCGCAGTCTGTATTTCCTGACACCATCTGAGAAGTGGGAATAAATGAAAACTGTGGACCACTGGTCCTTTTCTCTTCTTCCAATTCTTCCTCTTTTTTCCCCCAGACTTGTCTGATCTCGTGTGGTCGCCTTCATCAAAAAAAATTCAACACACTTCAAATTCCTCGTGCTCTGGTACGCCATGGGCGTGGATCAAGACTTCAGGGGTGGTGTCGATCGATGCTTCTTTTGTTTGGACATTGTCGACATCACTTTTATATTTCAACCCTCTCGGAGAAGCTACTGCATACATATGATCATCAAATACCCCATTGTAGGAGCTTCGATGCACACTTCTATATGATAGGATAGGATATTCAACTTCACATACAGCGCATGGAACCACAATCTTCACAAAATCATGTATCCTCTTCACTTCTTTGTGAAACCCATCAGCTTCTTCTGTGCAGATAGGTGGTCTCTCATGTTTAGGGACATCAAGATGTGAGGTCTTGGACATGTGCATTCTCTCCTCAGTTGGTCCTGGTTCAATCATGTAACATGGATGTTCGTCTAACCATGAGTGTCGATCGATGTCGGGTGGGCAGTGTCGATCGATAACATCCGGTGGGTGTCGATCGATATCATTAAGCGGGTGTCGATCGATGTTTCCCTTTGGTGAAGTCTCCAAATATTTTCCCGAAGTGTGCTGATCGTCATCAAGCTTCATATCCAAGTCCTGACCCAAATTTTCAAGTTGTTTCTCATCCTCTAGCTCTAAGAAATCCTCTATAATCGACTAATCAAACTTCAGTGTTGAGTCTGAAATATCATGACAGCGACTTGATCTTTCAGATATTTCAAGAAGTATCGATCGACAACATGGATATGTATCGATCGATTCTGAGATCTTAGTGTCAATCGATGTTGAGGTCTGGGTGTCGAACGATGATAAGGTTGGATTACTAATATCAGCATCATCTGCTCTTCTTGGCTCTCCACATCCATGTTGTCCATCATCCTCTACCATATATCTTATCATAGATTCCATCTCAATCTCTAAATTTGTTGCAGCATCATAGAGAAATTTTTTGAGGAAGGTGTTACAGATGTCATTCCAGGTAGTAAGGGACCCTGGCGGTAGCTTCTTGAACCAATGATTTGCATCTCCAACAAAGGTGTATGGGAAGAGTTCGCAGAAGTAGTGGTCTTCAGTGACTCCATTGAAGATAAACAATACTATTTCCTCAAATAAGTTGATATGATCCATTGGTTGCTCGTGAGAATAGCCATGAAAGTGACGCTGCTCCATAGCAGTGATATATATAGGTTGCAGCTCAAAGTCATCTATCTCAACAATAGTAATCAATTGTCCTGCTCTGTTGCGAGCTCAACCTTCGTTGTCTCTTAAGATTCCGTTCTCATCATACTCAAGTATAAGCACTTCGAATTGCTTTGTTTTCTTGTAAGTAGTGTCGATCGATACCAAGGAGTCGATGTCGACCGATGTCATAATGTTGGTATCGATCGACGACAAGTTGTTGATGTCGACCGATACTCATTTCTCTTCATTATTGATCGCTGCTTGGAGGGTGTCTACAGCCTTCTTAGACATATGGATCGTGCATGAATCAGTAGACTCCTTCTTTGTAGAGCCCAAAAATATTCTCTCATCGCTTCGTGGTACTAAGATATATGTACCTGAAACAAAAGAAAAGAAGAGTAGAGTAAGTAAAACTAAAAATAAAAACCTAGACGGAATCCTACACCTAGTCTAATGGTGATCAGAGTCCCCGACAACGGCGCCAAATCTGATGTGCTCAAATTACCCCAAAAGCAACTCTCTCAAATAAGAGATCGATTGCAGTACTTAAGGATCATATCCACAGAGGCTCGATATCTCACAAAATAGACTTAAGTTTCAGACTACACTAGGTCAGATAATATATAGAATAGTAAATAATAAAGCAAGTAAATCAAAGAGTTTGTTGTTTGATGGAAGGATGAGTGCTAGACTTAGGATTTCAGGCAAGTGAATTATAGTGGATAGGAAGCATGAAATTATTAATATGTGAGTTCTTTATTTACCTAGTCTGACCCCTTCTTGTCGCAACTCTCGTATGCAGACAGAGGAGTAGACCGTCGATCGACAGCTAAGGCCGACTGTTGATCGACGCTAATCAAACAAGAAGTTCGTCTGTTGGGTTAATTAAACCAGCTCCCACATGTATCTAACAACCTAGCTCAATGAAATCAATTATGGCACATAACTTACTCTCGTAGTTGTCCATGTCCTAACTTCAGGTTTCTAGTCAGCTACTCTAGAACACAAGCATTAAACACAATTCCAAATATTGATATTTCTTCACTCTAGCAATCCTATTTTGGGGGTAATTCATCAATACCATAGAAAACCTAAACATAGCAGGTGGATCTACTCAAACATGATATCTGTCACAGAAATCATACATGAATAGATATGAAATAGCAATAGAATAGATATAAAAACCAAAGGAGTTCTAAGAGGACTCTGAAGAAGTTATTATATTCTCTCTTAGCTAAGAACAATGAATAAAATAAAACTTAGAAAGCATTGTAAGCGTCGCCGTCAACAATGGTTTAGAAAACACATAAATAGGGTTTTAGTCGGCCATGGGTATTATGGTAATTTGTGGTAGCTTATGAGCTTAAGCCGGTCTTGAAATATACTCGACCTGCATTCTCGAATCACTGTCGATCGACACTAAGGCTGCGCCATTGATTGACACTCATTCATCTTCTCAATAGCTTCCTCTAACGAGGCAGATATACCACTCTTCAGTAAAACGAGCATAACTTCTGCTACAGGATGCTGATTGATCTCGAACCGGTGGCAATGGAAAGATAACTCAAAGATATATCTTTCCTCAAAATATGGGTTCGATATAATGGTGTCGATAGCTAAACATCCGATGCGTCTACGCAGTTCTGCATCTCAAAAATCTCCAGAATCACCAATGTTCTCTAGAACGTACTTGTATCTGAAAACACTCTAAAACATACTCCAAACCCATATTATAAATTCTCAAAAACACATATATCATAACCTAAAATTGGTAAAATCCATAGCATATCACACAAAAAACTTAGAATTGACGGGTTTAAAGTCTTACCTCAAATTAACCTTCACCACAAAACTGTCAGTGTTCGTTAATTTGGAAAAAAATAGCAAACTTTTATTAATGTACTCGGTTCGATTAAGCATTTGTTTCCGTTCGTAACTAAATTTTATCGAAAACATACATATGGACGGGTTAAAAGGAAAGCATGGTTTTTAGGGGAAATTACAAGTATATACTACCTCTCTTTTTTGTAGAGAAAATTTTTGTTATAAAATAAGTGTCATTTTTAACATTTTAATGCAGAATTTATTAATTTTATTTTTTAATTTATTTTTTTATTGATTAAAATATGATTAGGTGTATGGTTAATGAAGTTTTTATACAGAAAATATACAAAATTAAATATATTTTTTAATTTGTGTGTATTAATCGAAAACTTAAAATAAAATGAAAGTAAGTAAACCATTAATGGTCTAGTCAAGGAAGCTTCTATATTGGGCTTCAAATAAGGCTAAGAGCACCATTAAGGGGGTGCTTAGCGTATGAGGCCCACCAAAACTTTAAGCACCCTTTAAGCACCATTTCCTAAAATGCATAAATAAGCACCACTTCTTGTACTGTTCACGGACTCCACTGACACGTGGCGGTCCGCGATTGATTTGTTTTAAATTATTTTTTTTTAAATAAAAAAGAAAAAATAAACAAAAAAAATTAAGCACTCCAAATGGGGTGCTTGAGTTAAAGATGCTCTAAGAGTGCATCAAAACATTGAGCTATGGCTTTTAGACCTCCTCTCGATCTCATCATGTGCTCTCCTTGATCGACTTCTCTTGCCAATATCATTGTTTAAAGCCGCTGCTGCAAGGGTTGCTTAACTTTTGCTGGTTTACTATGCTCGTATTTAGAACCTATACTCCTGCTGAGTCGTAAGATCTCCCTTTGCTCTTCTACTATGTTTTTCCTTACGTGCAATGTATTAGCACTTTGCTTAGAAATTAGCTATCTTTTAAAGGTCTTAATGTGGGATTGTTGATTGTTGAGCAGGTTAGTGAGGAAGTTGAAAGTGCTTTGGCTAAATTAGGCCCTGCTAGGCTTACTTTGAAAGCCATGTTGTGAAAAAGCGTCAAGGAAGGGGTTGGCACTTTGGGCGAGCTTGTTTTCATGGATAACTCGAGTTGGATTCGGAGTAGGAAGTTCAGACTCGGTTTACGGGTTGCTTCTGGGTGTTGTGATGGCATGAGCATACGTGACTGTTAAAGACCACAGAGGAGAATGTATGGTCTAGTGTACCATGTGGTGTTACTTCTTTTTAGTTTGACGCATATTCTGTTTATGTGCAGTACAAGAAGCATTATCCACATCCTCTGAATGATGACATGTGGAGACTGGAGAAGATTGGTAAGGATGTAGAAGACTGTCTTAGAATAATGGTCTGAGATTCTGGAAGGTTACGTGGGGTTAAGTGCTTATTATTTCAAATTTTCTGTTAAGTTTATTGATGACATGACTAACTTCATCTCTATCCTTTGTTTATCTAGATTCTCAGAAGTGAATGTCAAACAAAATGTGGGAAACACTAGTGGAGCATGCTAACGTGTGTCTTGAGTGGTAAGCTTTATATCTACTAGGCTGAGGAGGATGCAAGGAATGTTGGAGTTGTGTTCAATAACATCTATGAGAAGAATAGTCTAGTCTTTCTTCATCATTATCGTAAACCCTACTTCACTATTGAGACTAAAAACATTGTTTACCTGTGAAACCGTTTTCCAATGAAGTATACAGTGGGTGGGTGTTTTATGATGCATGAGATTTTATTATGTGTGATTGACTCACTCGGATTATTTTGTTGTTAGTCGGGGTTCCAATCGGGTTTCAGTTTAGATTCATTCGGGTTTCGGGTTCTCGAGTTCATGAATTCCAGCCCCTTTCGAATATTATAAAAATTCGGGTCGGATTCGGTTCGGGTTTAATCAGGTTCGGTTCGTGTTTAATCGGGTTCGGTTCGAGTTTAGTTACATATGCAAGATCTGGTTGAACCGAAATAGTTTTGGTTTCGGATACTAATCGGATTATCCTTCTAAAATACTAATTTATACTTGATTAAATTTAATATAGCTTCACGTTTTTTTTAAATGTGTATTAAGCTTCTTCAAACCATATTGTTGTCTTTCAAAATAATTTTGTGAAACTCATCTATCAACCATACGAGACTTCTCGTTGAACTATACGTGACAACATTAAACATATTAATGAATATCATGACAAACCAAATTATTGCACAAATGAAAATCATATATAATGAAACATAAAAAAATAAAGTTGCTCAAATAACGGCCCATTCCTCTGCTCCAGTTTTGCACCCAAATATGAGAGTTAGTGATAAAGACTTTTGTGAATCCTAGATCAAAGTAATATGGATGAGTGTCAATCCAATCCTAAGTGATTTCAAAGCAATGAGAATACATGTCAAAGGCTTAATCTAAGTGCAATCAAGGTTTTAATGTGTGCAAGTGACAACTAACTAACAAGGCAAGCAAATAACTAAACTTGTGATCAATAGGAGCAAATAGGACTCATGGGTTTAGGCATTTGATTTCAAGTGACTAAGATCCAATCTAGGGATTTCAAGCTTTCAAACAATTGACTTCCTTAAGTCTAGATCACCAAAATAGATTAGTTTTCTCCCAAGATACTAACCCCTATGTTTTTATGCATCAAACATCAATTCACATTGGTTTAATACATTCAAACATGCAATCTAATCAAAACTATTAACTATCTAGCAATCCTAACATCAAATTCCTTTGGTTATTCAAGCTAGAGCTTAGTTGAGTTGATTCAGACATTTCATCAAACACCTTCCGGATGAGAAATGTCTATAGATCAAAATCAAGATTAACTAAGTCTAATCTAGCATTAAACACACTCAATAAGCAAGAAAACAATAGATCTAACACTAAGAATCCCTAGATCTTCCCTTAATCACTCTAATCACTTTAACCCATGAATCCAAAAAAGGTCTACTCACTAATCTTCATAATTAAGCTTAAACCCATGATAGATTTAAGATTAATCATGTTAAGAAGAAGAAATAGACTTAATAACTATTAAAGATTCAAACTTTGCTCCAAAATATCAATGTGTTTTTAGAGAGAAAACAAGATAGGATTGGGTTTTTGATCTTAAAACATATATATAGGAGGTCAAAATCTGGTCCAATCGCTAATCGCAAATGCTGGTCGCTGATCGCAAACGCTGTGACTAGCGTTTGGCCGCGATTTGAAAATCGCGTTTGATCTTCTTCTTCAAACCGAGCGGGTTGCTCGTGCCGCTCCGGCTGGCCGCTGCCAAACTCGACGTACCCGAGCGGTGTCACTGCCCCACTCTACTTGGCCGCTGCAACCATTGTTGTTTCACGAGCGACGTCTCTTACCCACTTCATCAAATTGCTGCACACCCGAGCTCTGATCCTTCTTCTTCGTCAAGCTTCACGCGTCGTTGGCTTGCTCGCCGTCTCACCTCCGGCTTGGGTCTTATTCATTCTCATCGCGAATCCCATCCAAGCACCACCCGTCTCCAAATCTAGAGCTATCTTACGCTGTTTCGTATAAAGCTAGCATCATCCGTCTTCATCGTGGTCAAGCCTTAGATTGAGTCGAAGCCATCAACCACGGGATCTCTGGTACGCATCATGAGCCTCACCGTCGTGTTCTGGGTCGAGCCCGTGCTACTCCGTCGTCAGAATCAGCAGAGCTTCAGTCGCAGGTGAAAGCTCGAGGAGCAACCATGGCCAGATCTCACTGTTTTGCACATTTGGTCCTTCATCTTTCGGATATTTATGATTTGACCCCACAACTATCAAAATTGCAAACACGTCCTCTTGAATCTGCGATGAGACTTTTATCTTGTGCAACTTAACCCCCGTGTAATTGCAGAATGGTCTCCCGTCGCTTGTTAACATTATATTTGACCCCATACTTCCATAAAGTGCAATTTTACCTTTGATTTTTGCCTTAAACTTCCAATTGTGCACTCCAAACCCTGTCAAATGCAATTATGTATGAAAATGCAATATAAAGACCTAAATGCAACCTAGAATGATAATAATAAGGTACAATATGAATCTAAAACTCATCAAAATCAAGAGATATCAACTCCCCCAAACTTGCTCTTTACTTGTCCACAAGTAAACTTTCAAGAACAAGATGACAAAATATCTAAAAATAGGAGCTTGTAACTAAAAGAAACACTTGCTGGCCTTCAACATGACATCCTAAAAGAAACATAACATAGCATGAACAGTCTTTTCTATTACACTCTAGCTTCTCAAGGCCTATCTTAACTCTAATATCTCTACACAAGTCACTCACTCATCAATCAACAAGTCTCTTAACCAACTCTCACATTCATTCAAACAAGCATATAAGGTGAAATCTTGCAAATGGGAACTTGATCTCAATCATTTGGTTTAGTGAGTGAAAATGGTCTAGTGTGAAAGATGAGAAGGTTCAAATACATCTTTTTAAAGTGACTCAAAAATAGGAACTTGATCATGATGCAAAATTTATCTAAGATAAAGAGCAATTCATGCATACATAGATTGGTTCTCATCATACTACCCTTTCCTAAGTGATTCCAAGTTCTACCATTCTTCTTCTTTATCTTAAAACCCAAAACAATACTCATTTCATCTCTCACCCCATGAACACTCTCTTTTTTCTTTGACTTACCCAACTAGGGACTTTTTATCTTTAAAGACACTTGGCTCTCTCTTTTTTTTTCTTTTTCTTTTTCCCACTCTCTTATTGTTTCAGTGGAGGGAATCTTGAAAGGTGGTAGCTTCTGCACCTCTATTATTAGGCTTTTGACAGCTTCAGTTTGTCGGTTAGCCCATTGCGGTGGATTCTTCGTCATCATTTTCTGTAGAGGTCTTGTCAGTTGCGAAAGGTGCGGGATAAAGTTGCTATCATAATTGATTACGCCAAAGAATTGGCTGAACTTGTCTTTTCGTGAGATTTTCGTCGGGAAAATCGAGCAGTGTTGTAGCAAGATGGGCTTAAGGTGTAAAGTTACCATCGGTAATTTGCATTCCAAGTAAGTCGATATTGGGCTGGGCTATAACCATCTTTCGGGCCGAGAGCATAATCCCGTATTGTATGACAATGCTTTGTAACTGTTGAAGTAGTTGAATGTGTTCCTTCTCGTTCGAGGAGAATAGGAGTATATCGTCGATGTATATCAGGGCCGTATGGAGGAGATGTTTGAATATCCGAAGCATTGCTTGTTGGAAAAGTGATGGTGCTGTCTTGAGGCCGAAAGGTAAGACATTACATTGAAGATGTCGATTCGGTAGACAGAATGCAGTTTTGTGTCTCTCTTCGGGATGAACTCCAAGTTGCCAGAATCCTGACTTAAGATCGAACTTTGAAAATATTGTAACTCCTTGGAGATGTTGAAGGAGTGCCTTTTTGTTTGGGAGAGGAAACTTTATGTCTTGTAGATATTGATTCAATGGCTTGTAGTGAATTACCAATCAGAGTTTTCCTCTTGTTTGTTCAGCTCGGTTATTGACGCAAAATTCTTTGCATGCCCAAGGAGAGTTAGTTTCTGAAACTATTCCTTGTTCCACTAACTGGTTGCATTCTTCATTCGCCTGTTGCAGCAAAGTAGGTGGCATTCCTGCATGACTTGCCTTTGTAGGGGTAGTGTGAACATTTTCTTTGAATGCTAATGAGACGAATAATTCTGAGTTTACCCATAACGAGTTGTTACACTTTAGGAGGAAATCCGTGTGGGACTCTGCGCACGATGCCGTCGTCATCTCTTCTTTGATTTTTGTAAATTCTTGAGAGACCAATCTTTCAATTCCAAATAAACGTGGAATTTTTTTGAAGGCTTTGTAGAGATTTTTCCATCTTATTCCTCGTGGTCCGATTGAGATGTCAAAGAATTTCTTGTAGGCGTTGTATGAATCTCATCCTAATATTAGATCTTTTCCAGGTGCTTTGGAACCAAGCACTTCAGTAGTAATGTGGCATCCGGGGAAGAGTTCAATTGCAATCGGTTTCGACTTGAGCTTGATTGTTAACGATCCAGAGTTTGCCACACGAAACTCTTGTTGATGAGGTAGCCACATAGATGGCGAGAGGATTTTTGGATTTAGTATCGTCAAACTCCGGTGTCAATGAACACAATGGCGTGAACTGGGTCTTATTGACAAGATGGATCAAAGATTGTCCCTGGTAAATGAGAAGTTTGTATTTCATCATAGTGCGGCAACTTTGTGATCTTGAAACAATAATCGTCATCTTCGTCGAGGGATGACTCGGATGAATTATCGTAATCCGAGTATTCACAGATGGCGTCATTGTCATCGATATCATAAGACAGAATCGACTCCATGTCGTGGCTGTCGAGGTCGATATCTTGTGCAATTTCGGATATCGAGTTGATTAGATACTGCCTTTTTTGCGGATTTGTTCGGATAGTTTTTGGCATAGTGCCCCTTCTTCCGGCATAGAAAACATTTTGTTGACCTCTTTAAGTTCCCTTTCTTTCAAAAGAATCTCATGCGTCTGAATTTATTGGAATATTTATAGAATCACCTTTTGAAACTTCGTCGTTTCTTATGTGTATCACACGAGCAAGATTTCTTGGACTTATAGCACTTTATGGATAAATCTGGTCGGGTGCATATTTTGGATAATTGCTTTGATTTATCCATAAACTCTACCCAGAACTCCTTTTGTTTGCAAAGTTTGTCGAGTGTCCTGGAAACATATTGTTGGATCTGACAGATAGAGATTTCTTCGATCGTTTGTCCTTGATCTTGGATGTATAACTTAGTCTGTTGACTAAGATAGTTGTCAATGGAGGAGAGATAGACGTGCTTCAAGCTCGGGTTGTTGAGACCGTGGAGAGCGTACTACCTTCGCGTTTGCCTTTCAAAGTGAATTGCGAGATCTCTTTTTTCTTAATGAATAGCATTTTGCGGAGAAGAATTCTTCCTGTAACTGTTCCTTTTGGTGAGTAGGCGTACCAATGAATTCTCTGTGAATTTACCTGAGGAGCGATGGAATAGTTGTTTGATAGACTTGTTGTTGTCTATATTCACCGAGTGTATTCCACCATTCTTTGAGTGCACCAGATAATCTTGCAGTGAATTGTTGAATCACCGTATTGCACAAGCATCTACGGTGATGTCGTATTGACTAAGTCGTGTTGACAAACGAGTATTAATAATTTCCAGGTAAAGGGAGCGACATGGGCACTACATCGGCCATCGATCTATCCGAATATTGGACTATGAAGTCACATCTGCCATTTCCATATTCAAAGAGAATGCTTCATCATATTCACTTTCGTCATGTACTATATGATATTGTATAAAGTACAAAAAAGCTAAATAATTTTAACATCTTTACCAAAAGAGTTGGTAAGAAATAATGCAACAATCCATAATGAATGCAACAATAAAAAAAAATCTTTCTGAAATATGCAGGACAAGTGCAACCGAGCACGTCTTTTTTGTTTTAGCAGAACACATCCTTAAATAATAATAAAAAAAATGAAAACTCACAGTAAAAATTTTTAAATCGATTGTCATATTCATATCGACGATTTAATCTTCAAATAATTTATTTTCAATGGCAACTGCGTCACAATATATAATGATAAGTGAGAAAATGTTTTAAGATATCATTTGTGTGTGCATGCAAAAAAAATTAATTCATAGCAATGATGAGCAGATTTTTTATAAATATGTGATATTCTTTTTTCACTATTACAATTGTACAAGTGTCAGTATGGGAACTTGAAAATTAGCTACTTTTTGCTCGAGAGTAGAGGAGTATATTACAGTCATGATGATGAGTACGCTTGGTCTCTAGGGCCTTAATTATTTTTCGTTTCCTGTGCAAAAGTTATTTTATAATTTCCTATTTTCATTATACCTTATATAGCATATGTTCTTCGGGTAAAATGAAAAAAAAATACCTTCTTTTCTTCTCAACAAATTCTAATTTTATTTAAGCAACATAGGGTTCTTTCATTCCATCCAAAAACAACAAGAAAAGATGAAAAAATTAATTCTTTCACAAAAGCGATCAAAACTGGTACTAAGAAAGTGGGAAGTCCCCATGGAAGTCCATCTCGCCGTGAAAGTCCCCATGGAAGTCTTTCTCGCCGTGGAAGTCCATCTCAAAGTGGATACAACCCAAACTCCAGAGGAAGCCAACATTATCAAAGGGGCTACGATGGAAGCTATGGTGAAAACTCGCCTTTTCATGGCGGCTACAGCCATAACTATAGCGTAAACCCATCATTCCAAGGAGGCTACGGTTGAAGCTACGGTGGTAACTCGCATTTTCAAGGCGGCTACAGTGGAAGTTACTGTGGAAACCCGCCTTACAATGGAGGTCACGGTAGCAGTAGCCCTCAATATCAAGTGGGTTATGGTGGAGGTAGCCCTCCATACAATGGTGGTTACGGTGGCAGAAACCCGCCATACCAAGACGGTGTCGGTAGCCCTCCATATCAAGGAGGTGTTGGTGGTCACGGTGGCGATGTTGGTGTACCCTCCCTATCACTTTCCTAGAGCGAACAACCCACCATATATCTTTCCCGGGGCGAACATTGATAGTAAGCACTTTCCGAGTGATGGTTATTCCGAGAATCATAACTACATCTTTACGGGTTTTTCCAATGGATACAAAATGGTAACCATTGGAAAATCTCGTAAAGATGTAGTTATGATTCGCAGCATAACCAGCACTGGGAAAGTGCTTGCTATCACTGTTTGCCCCGGGAAAGATATAGGGTGGGTTGTTCGCTCCAGAAAAGTGATAGGGAAGGTTACCTCCACTGTGACAACCAAGATCGCCACCGTGACCACCAACACCTGCTTGGTATGGAAGGCTACCGTCACCGTCTTGGTATGCCGGGCTTCTGCCACTGTAACTGTCGTGATCTCTGTAATCGTGGTGACTCACTATGGCTACGGTGGTCACGACTGTTACGGAGGTTATGGCGGTCACCACGGTTACGGAGGTTATGGCGGTCACCACGGTTACGGAGGTCACAACGGTCTTTATCCGGATGATAGGGAAGCATTGATGCACATTTTCGGTGTAAAGTTCCCGCCTCAGTGGGGTACTAACGAAGACATTTCTTGGATTGCAGAAGATGCTCCTGGTGCTGGCACTGGATTTGTAGGTACCTAGGATGTCGTCACTGTTGACAGTGACTCGGATACAGGTAAGTCTTAAGATGTATGATGGTCGTGATGGTTCTATCTCAAATAATGAACGTTTTAGTGTTTTAATGATGCTTAGCTATGTTTATCTGGTGAACCTCTTTGTGCATGTCTTAATTATGTTTTAATGAACTATGAAGTATGTGTTAATGTACTATGGAGTATGTATTGTATGTGTTAATGAATAGTGTTAATTTATCATCTCACTGTCGTTTTAATTACTCTGTTTTCATTAGTTATTTAGATGACCAAAATAGAGTTTTGTGTGTTATGACTTAATAATGTTTTTGGTAATTTATCTGAAGTATTAATGAACTATGGAGAATGTGTTAATGAACTATAGATATGTCTTGTATGTGTATTAATGAAATATGTGTTAATTTATCGTTTGGCAAAACATATATTAAAGACTTTTAAAGATCGATTAAGACCATCTCCAACCCCATTTTATTTTTTTATTTTTTGCTTTATTTTTAAGCAAGTTTTGCTCAAAGTTTACTTCATTTTTTACTTCAAAATGAAGTCATGAACAGTGTTGCTTCAAATTTAAAGATATACTATTCATATCTTCATTTTTTTAAGATGAACTTTTTTAATTGTAAATTGGTCCTTAACTTTTATTTATTATTATCTTTTACCAAAATAAATTAAATACTTTAATATAGCCTAATTAATTTTTAATTTCACTTATTATTTTCACCATATTAATTTAAAATATTAATTAGAATCATTAAAATTATCCAAATGAAGTTGATGTTTGAGAAGTTCTTGAGCTTTTGTTCTTTACTCTTTTCCAACAAAATTCAAATTTTCTCGGAGTAAATGTACGTACGAACTTTTTGTTTATTTATTTATGTTTTGTGTAAAAATTTTATTATATGATAATGTTGAATATGTATTAAATAATATTTATATTAAAATATTGTTAAAAGAAAATAGTTGGGTAAAATTTTTAAACATGAAAAGGTAAAAAGTATTGTTAAAAAATAATAATAAAATAAAAATGAAAATATATTTAGAATATTCTTTTTACAAAGAGCAAAAAAAGCAAATTATTAGAACAAAAGCTGTTTCATTTTTTACTTCATTTTTTTTAAAGTGAATTTTGAAGATAAAAATAAAGTCAACCATTGAAGATGTTCTAAATAGCTTGTTCCATAAACTAAGGCATGACGGTTCCTTTTTTTTTGTCAACTACCCATTTAACTAGATCAATATGTGTTCAGGCGAGTCGATTCTCAAAAGTGCACCTCCGTCTGTCCGTGTCTGATTTATATGGGAAAAAAATACGACCTTTGTTCCTTGCCTCTTTTGCTAGTGAATCCGCCCGGACATTTCTGGTTCGAGGAATATGAGTGATACTCACGTCCTCGAAGTACTCATGGAGTCTCTGAAAAAACTTCATTTTCGACGCGAAAGCTGGCCAGTCCATCGTGTTCGTCATCATGTCTACTATATTTGAACAGTCCGTCTCGAACCGGATCGAGGTTATTCTCTTGTCAAGAGACAATTTAATTTTAATGGCTTGACAGATTTCGAGTATCTTTGCTTTGACGCTTCCCCATATAATGTCAATATCTTGTTTGAAATCACCTGCTAAGATTAAGGCAGAATATGATGGAATATACACAATGATCAAGATTTGTGAGCAACCCATGTCTTGTTTTGGGAAGTTTGATGATTGGTAGAGTTTATCTTTTTTGTAAGAAATTTATATAAATGAGTGAAGGTGTAGAGATGATAAACAGTGACTGGCATGTGGATGAGAAAGAGGAATAGAAGGAGAAGAATTTGTGTTTAGAGATGGCCAAGTTTTGGCATGTGAGAAAATAGAGGAGCTGATAGGAAGTGAAGGAAACTTGTGTTTGACGCATGTAGAAAGTTGAGTGAGAGTTCAACGATTCTCCTCTATTCCTTTGGGGTTTTAGAGCATCCACATTGGTGTTACCCGTCGTGGATTCTTAACTATTCATTTTTTTATTATTTTTTTCATTTTTAGATTATTAAAAAAGAAAAATCAACTAATCGCGGGCCGCCACGTGTCGCGGGGGCCCGCAAACAGTGTAAGGACTCATACGGATCAGTCCTTATTTAAGAATTTTTAAGAATGAAATCTTTAACTTTTGGTGGGATCCACTGATTATTTTATAATTTTTTTCCTAAGGATTCCCCTTAAAGATCACTGATATGAATGGGGTTAGTTCTTTACATGGAAACCAATCAAAGACTGACCAATACATACTTTTGACTTCGGAAGAAGATTGACCATAACAATACATCTTTTTAGTCCTTTGTATCTTATGTTAATCGGTTAGGGCATCTCGCCCCTTCATTTTAAATGGGTTGACCCTTAAAATAAAGGAATGAAAGGGTTTTCCAACAATCACTCTCAAATTTATTTTTGTAATAATAATTTTTATATTTAATTTTTAATATTATTAATAATTAATTATAACTGCTAAACTTTCAAAAATTAAAAAAAAATACTATTTAAAACATATTAAAATAAAGCATTTTCAAAAAAAATTAATAATATATAGTCAAATATAACTATAAATAGTATAAGAAGTGTTAATAAAATAATTTAAATTGAAATATTTTTGAAAAAAATAATGGTAAGTATTAAAATATTATATATAATATTCATGTAATTATGAAACATATATAGTTGTAGAAACTAAAATGAAAAGTAAATAGTATTTAAATGAGTAAATCGTGCATTTTTAACCTTTTAAAATTTGAAAGGATAAAAACTGTTGAAATGCAAAACCATTCAAAAAATGAAAGAATAAAAGATTGTTAGAGATACCCTTCTAAAATATCTTATACTTTCTTTGTTTCTTAAAAAACATATCATTTTATTATATTTTTAATTATTATCTCCTTTAATAATTTTAATGTAGTTAATATTCTCTTTTTCTGAAAACTAGTTAATATTCTTTTTTGAATGAATATTAATTCTAAAGTTTATTGATCTAATAAATAAATCTATTTATTTTAAATATTGTTGATTAAATAGATGTAATTAATAAAAACATAAATATTTTTAATTATTTTCTTAATATATGTGAAAAATGTCTAAGTAATACTATTATTAATCTTTTATCACCTAAAACTTAAGAAATTATTTATATACAGCTGATATGATATTACAAGTAATTTTAATCGTTATCATAGAAACCATACACAGAAATTCCAGCTTTTGCGTACAAATAATAAATTATTCTAAACCCAAATAAGCAAGATCATATATACAAAAATTCACATCAAATCTAAAAGAACAGTTTACCCGGACGAGTTAGTCCAGTGGCTTCTGGGGCTTCGGTTCTGAGGTTGCGGGTTCGACACTCGGGCAGGGAGGTATGTCCAGGGCCGTAAAAGGTACAGACAACCGGGCCTAGGTAGTGGGACGTAAGCCCAACACCTGGTTAAAAAAAAAAAAAAAAAAAAAAAATCTAAAAGAACAGTTTTTCGTAAATATCTACACAAGGATTTGTAGAATTTGTGGACTTTACGTAAGAGTTCAGAACAAGCTATCTTGACCACAACCCTCATCAAGTTGAATGTCTTAGCTGTCTCCATCACTACTATCTCAAAGTCAGTCGAAATCATTATTTTACCCAACTAATACCTTACCCTTTTTAACGTGGCATCTCTCTCTTCGTCCACGTTAAATTTTGAATTTATTAATCAACATATTTAAAACAAATATACAACGCGAGCCTTATCCTATTTTCTTAACCACTCTAATGTGTTATGTGAAAACACGTACCTACAACATTAAATAGATTTCAGTTTTGTCTTCAATTTATTATTTTTGAACCAATATATTGCATACATAATAAAACTCCCAAAGTAACGAAATTAACTTGGAAGTACTCCGTATAATATTGCAAAATCACTAAACAAATCAACTGAAAATTTTGAAGTTAAAATATTAGCTGAAAATTGTTTAATAACGAAGTCTAATTTTTAGCAAGAAAAAAAACAAGTCTAATTAATTTCTACCATTAAGAGACGATATCATGAACTATAGTTGTCTAACTAGTGAAAGATCTTCTTATATATTAATTGAGAAATCATTTTATTGATTTTTTCTTATGTGTCAATCATTGGTGAACTCTTGATAAAATTGTTATAATTTAATTAATCAATGATTTTTAATTTTAATTATTTTTAGTTAGATCTTAAATAAAAGGTAAATCTTTAATCATTAATGTCACTTACTAAATAATTTAAATGATATTACGAACAACAATTTATGGTAACTAATTGTCAAAGTTATAGAAAGAGTAATAATGTTTGATTAATTATTTCTTATATTGTTAAACTATATAAAATAATGAATAATTTTTAATAGAAATAAATATAAATAATTTCATACTGTGTTCAAAAAAATTATATTCTTATATAGAGAATTATATTCATATATAAAGTATTACAATAATTACTTATCTTTTATAATGTCCATATATGATTTATAAATTATTTATAAAGTTCTTTTGAAAAAAATCAAAAAATTATATATTATAGCTTTCAAAATCATATATCAGAATTTTAAAACCTTTTATAAGAGCATATAAAAAAATCAAAATTAATTATTAAACGAGAGCTTATTAATTGAATTTTGCTTACATGTTGATTACTGATGAAGTCTTAAAAAAATTATTATAATTTGGTTGGTCGATGATTTTTAATTTTATTTTATTTTAATTAGATCTAAAATAAAAGTAAAACAATAAATAATTAATATCAGTTGCCAAATAATCTAAATAATATTACAAATAATTATTTATGGTAACTAATTGTTAGAATTATAGAAATAGTAATAGTTTCTCAAGAAAAAAAGAGTAATAATGTTAAATTATTTTTTATAATTATAAACTACATAATATAATGAACAAAAATATTTTTATATATTTATATTTTACATACATAATTATATTCATATATAGGTACATGTTAACTAATAATGTCTTATAAATTTCATGTATTCTATATAAATCATTTATAAGGTTTTCTAAAAAAAATAAAAAAATATTTATTATAGCTTATAAAAGCATTTTATCAGAATTTTACAATTATTTATATGAGCATATATAATTTATAGGAGAAAAAAGAAATTTGGGAGAAAAGGAGAATTTGCAATAGAATTGTTTTTGCTTTTAATTCCAAAACAATCAAATTTATGAGAACTTAACCGAAAATTAGTTTGCATTAAAATTATGAAGTGTTTTAAAATAGTTAGTGAAGTTCAATGATAATGAATTTGTTAATCATATGATCAAAATGAAGAAAATAAATATTTTTAGCGATTTATATTAATATTATTTAATTATCACTAAATACCATGCTTCTAAAAAATAATACTGAGATTTTAGATTTACAAAGTATTGGGAGTTAATGTTTTCAATTATTATTCATACATAGTATTATATATTATATATATTTTTATACAATAATTATACCCGCAAATTTGCGGGAAGCCACCTAGTAATCTGTAAAACTGTTAAATCAATAGATATAATCACTAATAAAAAATAAAATTCATGAACTCGCCTTATTATATATAGTTAATTTTTTTTTTGGCAAAGTTACTAATGCTCATTTTAAAACAAACAATTCATCAGTTCTTTTGTTCTAAGTTATTAACAGAATCTCTTGGTTCTATTAGAGGAATGAAAACTCCTTCTCTTCCAAGTTCGGTTCAAGCCGGTGGTAAAGTACCAATTCCAACTTTTTGAAAGCAAAACTCCCAAAATCCAATTTAATTTGAAAAAGTAAATATATTCAGTTTTATAAAAAGAACATTACTCAAAACAAAACGCGTGAACTCCAAAGCCAATTGAAGACAGCTTTTACTCCAAGGTGTGGCCCAATCACCAGCTGTTGCATCAAACACGGCTTCTTCTTTCACCATACGAACCTTCTTTCGAACCTCCTCTTAAACCTTTACTACTACTATATATACACTCATTCATAAACCCTCAAAACTCACAAACCAAAGACCCATTACAAGAAAAAAATAGAAACCAATAAATCTCTCAAAATGGCAAACAGTTATTTACTTCCTCTGTTTCTTTCTCTTATTGTCATCTCCTCTGTTTCAGCTAACTTCCAAAGAGACGTAGAGATCACTTGGGGAGATGGACGTGGACAGATCACAAACAATGGAGAGCTTCTCACTTTATCTCTAGACAAATCCTCTGGCTCTGGCTTCCAATCCAAAAACGAGTACTTGTTCGGTAAAATCGACATGCAAATGAAACTCGTACCTGGAAACTCCGCAGGAACAGTCACAACACTCTACGTAAGTTAACAAACAAACAATCTTCACGTTCTTTTGTTACAATTTTAAAGTTATTGTTTTCTAACATTAATTTTTCATTACAGTTGAAATCACCTGGAACAACATGGGACGAGATTGACTTCGAGTTTTTGGGAAACTCAAGTGGAGATCCTTACACACTTCACACAAATGTCTACACACAAGGCAAAGGCGACAAAGAACAGCAGTTCAAACTCTGGTTCGATCCAACAGCTGATTTCCACACATACACCATTATATGGAACCCACAACGAATCATTTTCACGGTCGATGGAACTCCCATTAGAGAATTCAAGAACATGGAATCTGTTGGCACTCTGTTCCCCAAGAACCGACCAATGAGAATGTACTCTAGTCTTTGGAACGCTGATGATTGGGCCACTAGAGGTGGTTTGGTCAAAACCGATTGGTCTAAAGCTCCTTTCACTGCCTCGTACCGTGGCTTCAACCAGGAAGCTTGTGTTTGGTCGAACGGCAAGTCGTCTTGTCCTGATGTCTCGAAACAAGGGACCACTGGCTCGTGGTTGTCCCAGGAGCTTGACTCGACTGCTCAAGAAAGGATGAGATGGGTGCAGAAAAACTATATGATATACAATTATTGTACGGATTCGAAGAGATTCCCTCAAGGTCTTCCTAAAGAGTGCTTAGCTGCATAGAGAGTAAAGAGTTCATAGCATAACAAAATTCTACTTTTTATTGTTATAAATTATATTCATTTTATTTTAGATCACATTAAATTTATTCCTTTGCATTGTATTAATTCATTAAAGTAATAATACTGTTAAATAGATTTTTAATCAATTTAAACCAGTTACAAGGCTCAACCAGATTCTGAATCTCGAACCGGGTTTAAACTAAACCGGGCCAGACCGAGTTTAACCGAAACAAGGAAATGAGCACACGTAGCATGAGGCACAAGTAAGCACCTGCTTGCTTCACAACAACCAGCTGTTCACATATTAAACAACACAAGAGTCACAAGCGGCGAAATAAACTACAAATGCCTTCCCTGTATAAAACCACCCCCAACACACAAGGTCCCAATCAATGAATTCAATTCTCAAATCTTACCGACACAGAAACATGGACCGTTACACTTTGATCTTATCTCTATTACTCACACTCACCGTTTCGACCACGACCCTGTTCTCTCCAGTTTACTCCGGAACTTTCGACACAGAATTTGATATCACTTGGGGTGATGGTCGTGGGAAAGTTCTCAACAACGGCGAGCTTCTCACTCTTTCTCTCGATAGAGCCTCCGGCTCTGGATTTCAATCCAAGAAAGAGTATTTGTTCGGTAAAATCGATATGCAGCTCAAACTCGTTCCTGGAAACTCTGCAGGCACCGTCACTGCCTACTACGTTAGTGTTACATAATATCATATATATTTATGCGATGTTACCATGTCACATGTTGGTTGATGTTTTCTAGCACTGCCCAAAAAAGTATTAGCCTTAAGCCCACATAATATAGGTTTCAAGCTGTTGAACTTTTTTTTATATTTAAGTGGGTCTTCAAAATTTCAGGGCCAACCATTTTTTATGTGTTTGATCGTTTTTGACATGAGAATTTTAGCGTTTAACCATGTTTTTTCATGCAGCTGAAGTCGAAAGGTGATACGTGGGACGAGATTGATTTTGAGTTTCTTGGTAATCTAACTGGTGATCCATATGTGATGCATACGAATGTTTACACTCAAGGCAAAGGTGATAGAGAACAACAATTTAATCTCTGGTTCGATCCAACGGCTGATTTTCACACTTACTCTGTTCTATGGAACCCTCATCACATCGTGTAAGTATAGAATTTTTTTTTTTTTCAAATATAAAATTCAAATCCTTAACACCTAATCTTTATGTCTTTATTAATATATTTTATGCAGTTTCTTGGTTGATGGAATTGCTATAAGAGAATTCAAGAACCTAGAACATAGGGGGATTCAGTATCCGAAACTGCAGCCAATGAGACTCTACTCGAGTCTATGGAACGCAGACCAGTGGGCTACAAGAGGAGGTCTTATTAAGACCGACTGGTCCAACGCGCCATTCACGGCTTCTTACAGGAACTTCAGAGCGGACGCATGTGTCTCGTTCGCTGGAAAATCATCTTGTCCAGCCAGTTCACCAAGATGGTTCACTCAGAGGCTTGATCTAACGGCGGAAGATAAGATGAGAGCGGTGCAGAGGAAGTTCATGGTTTATAACTATTGTACGGATACCAAGAGGTTTCCTCAAGGGTTCCCAAAGGAGTGTAATATTCACTAGCTTTGGTCCGAAACTCCAAAGTTAGTAGTATATAGGCTGGTGCAATTGTCATGTAATGTTCTGTGTATTTAGGGTCTATGTTAAACATAGTCCCCTGTTTCTGTGTATATATTAACAATAAAATGGGTGTGATTATGATGTTTTTATAATAAAAGTAATATTATGCATCATATTGGTCTGATTGCACAATGACAGCATTAGCAAAACCACTATGGTGCATGTTATAGTTGACTTGATGATCAAATTTGTTTATTTGTTGTTTACATATATAAAATCTAATGTTTGTTTGTATATACACACACATATATATATATACAGTGTGTTGACGATAATTTATTTTTGTCTTTTGTCAACAAGATAAATAAACACCTAAACTTGGATAACCAAACCGAATATACATTGTATGAACAAAAAGTGACAGCTGAATTAGAAAGATATAAATTAATAGGTATATGATCATTTCTATTCGAATATACATTGTATGAACAAAAAGTGACAGCTGAATTAGAAAGATATAAATCAATAAAGGTATATGATTATTTCTATTTTCTAGAAATAAATTCTGGAAAATCATACTAATTAAGATATATATTTCTTGAAATAATTACTACTGTGCCAAGTAAGAGGGATCCAACGACGGCAAACCAATTCTGGAATTTCATAATAACTAATCTAACCCACATTGACGATATCTTGTTTCACAAGCAAATAAGTCGGTGAGACATTATCTCTCTCTTTTTTATTCATTTATCAAAAAAAAATTGTGGACTTATTCATTTATCAATTTTGTTTGTGTTTCTACTGCACATCCTTTATTTTTACATCTCTGTTTTTTTTTTCTGAATAAATGTTAAATTTATTCCTCCAAAAAACTCTTTTTTACAATGAATGCGTCTATAAATTGAAAACTAGACTACAGTGGAAACATTTATAAGCAAAACTAAATCAAAGGATTAGTAGAGTTGAATCATCGACTTCCAAACCACTCTTCCATAGCTTTTTTATATTTGTTCTGCCGAGTACTTTGTAGAGCAGTGATCTTGTTTTTTATTTGTTTGTCTAGGG
The DNA here is from genome assembly GCA_905132765.1 of Moricandia arvensis. Taxonomy (NCBI): domain Eukaryota; kingdom Viridiplantae; phylum Streptophyta; class Magnoliopsida; order Brassicales; family Brassicaceae; genus Moricandia; species Moricandia arvensis. The sequence goes on along the minus strand of CAJHQP010002755.1, from coordinate 5,945 downwards.
AGCTAATCATGCGGGATGGAAGATTGGGATGCCTCCCATCAATCTTGCATTTCTCTCATGCCAAATGGCATAGATTGTGACTTGAAAAGCATAGCGAGCCAGGAGCAAGATAGTATGGTCTTGAGCACCATCTGGAATTTGCGACCATTGGTTTGAATAACTTCCTTGAAGAATCTGGAAAACAAGGGCCTTCTCTGTCTAAGAACTGAGAAAAAATGATCTCTTGTCTCCTCTGTATTATTACAGAACCAGCATACACCATTTGCTTGAGGATTCCACTTGAGAACCCGGTCTCTAGTGGAGAACTGCAAGCCATGTAATGAAGGTATATTTTAGAGTTACTACAGAGAACCAAACACATTTATACCAAGCTACTTCCGGGTGCTGGGTGCGCGTAAGCTCTCAGGTTAACTTCGTGCTAAAGAGCTGCTTATACTCGCCATTTGGAATTTTCCACAGACAATAATTTTTAGGTGTGTAAGGTCCTTCTCGCGCAATGAGAGAATTTCATGCTCAATCATGATCAAGTTCTCATCTCCGTGACGTCGGCACCTATATGTTTGAACCGCCTTTTCAACAGTAGCATTTAGTTGAGTCCCAATATCAATGCATCCCCGAGGACCAGTTATATCTATGAGTCTCTCCATGGACGACCATTTATCAAACCAGAAGAAAGAATTTGACCCACTTTGTGTTTCTACTTTGGTGAGAGTAGAAGCTAGAGATCAATATTTTAGGAGTTTTTTCCACATCCAAGAGCCCAATAAATTATGATCACTTGCATTCCAGAATGATCCTTTTTCTTATTAAATACTTGTGTACCCATTGGACCCAAAGAGAGGAACGGGCATAGATAATTCGCCAAATAAGTTTCAAACAGCATACTCTGTTTTTCATTTCATCAAGTTGTATGAGAGTGAATGAAGAACAAGAGAGATAGCTTCTAAGATAAGTTCTTTTTCTTTTTCTGTAAACCGGGAGCAGTTTGGACTAGGCCCTAATCTTCCCCTAGACCCAAGATCAGCCGAAGCTAACACCACTGACATGGCGTAAATCATCCCTCTCAGCGGAAATCGAAATAAGGCAACAATATAATCAGCTAACAATTAAACCACTAGCTCAATGCAATATGGTAAATAAAGACGTGTTTATGAATGGTAACCCTGAGCCGGATCTGGTTATTAATTCCATGATCAACTATCGAGTGTTTTGAACTTTTTGACTGTGATATCAACCTCAAAATGAATATTCTGAATTTGTGTAATTATTATGCAAAGCATGGGTGAGACTCCATGATCACTTCACGTAGGTAGGTGCCTTAATAATTATGCGCGACATTTCTTACATACGTGGCTGACATGTTCTTCCTAAATTTCAAAACCTGTCGGTCCATTTTACCCAAGATCAAAACAAATATTTCGAGTTGTTGCTTAATTAATAGTAGAACTCGTTTTTTTTTTTTGCTAAGACTGTTAAATATCATTAACTGGTAATGAAAAGATATTACAAGTGATAAAACTTGGAATCCAAAGTGCTTCAAGAAGCTAAATTAGTTGTACAAGCCCAAAAAAGTTAAAAAAAACTTGTAGAACATAGTAGGACTAATCTAGTAAACTAGATCAATGCTAAAGATATTGATGTGTAGCTTTGCACTAAGTACTTGGAGATTTGGAATGACTGAGCCACCTAAAGATATTGATGTGTAGCTTTGCACTAAGCACTAGTACAAATCGGTTTTAAAACGTTTTTTATTCAAAAATTATTATATATGAACCAACCTTACAATTTGAGCCAATTGCATGTGTAATTTATGTGTACGTTAAACCACTAATATAGTTTATAAGCTGACAACCATTTTCAAAAAAGTATTTATAAGCTAAAATAATTCATGTATATAATACGAACTAAAAATTGTTAAGTGTAAGACTACCACGTCCATAATGGGACTCCACGCACCTCTAATGCACTCGTTTTCTAAAATCTCTCTCCCTATTTAAACACAAATCTCCGATCATATTCAAACCATCAGAAAACACTTACAACAACAACAACAACAGAGCAAAAAACATGGCGCGTTTTGAGACCAAATTGATGTTGACGTCGTCTCTTCTGCTCTTGATCGGCCTATGCACCGGGAGTTTCTACGACAACTTCGATATCACGTGGGGTGATGGTCGTGCCAACATATTTGAGTCTGGACAGCTCTTGACATGCACTCTAGACAAGATCTCCGGTTCAGGTTTTCAATCCAAGAAAGAGTATCTATTCGGAAAGATCGATATGAAGATGAAACTTGTCGCCGGAAACTCAGCCGGAACAGTCACTGCTTACTACGTACGTAAAACCAACATCAAACTTCTTTTTTTTTGGTAACATTGATCGTATGGTTTTGAATCTGACATTAAGAATGTTTCTTACAGCTTTCCTCTAAAGGCGAGACATGGGATGAGATAGATTTTGAGTTCTTGGGTAATGTTACCGGACAACCTTATGTTCTCCATACAAATGTGTTCGCAGGAGGTAAAGGTAACCGTGAAATGCAGTTCTATCTTTGGTTCGATCCCACCGCAGATTTTCACACTTACACCATCCTTTGGAACCCTCTCAACATCATGTAAGTAATGTAGTTCAACACAATGTTGTTTTTAATACCGCTCCAACATTTTTAGATGTCCTAATCAAAATGTTTAACATGCAGTTTATGCTTTTATCTAATATTTATATATTTTTTATAATATACGTCATGTTAGAACATTATAAGTCAATTTAATTCAATTAATGTTTGAGTGAAAATAATTTCATAAATGTATATCCAAAAATACCTTATTATATCGTCCTCCAGAATCTTGATCTGGTTCACGACGGTTCTTGACATTGGGTTTTGTTTTTCTTGATATCTCAAAAGCTTTCTTGTGGACGGTATCCCGATCCGGGTGTTCAAGAACAATGAGGCTCACGGTGTGGCTTACCCGAAGAGCCAGCCGATGAAAATATACTCGAGTCTATGGGAAGCTGATGATTGGGCCACACAGGGTGGTCGAGTCAAGACCGATTGGACTAACGCTCCATTCAGCGCTTTCTACAGGAGTTTCAATGATGTGGACTGTTGTAGCCGGACTTCAGTATGGAACTGGGTTACGTGCAATGCGAATAGCAACTCGTGGATGTGGACTACACTTAACTTTAATCAGATGGGACAAATGAAGTGGGTGCAAGATGAGTATATGATCTATAACTATTGTACTGATTACAAGAGGTTCCCTCAAGGTTTACCCACTGAATGCAGCCTCGCCTGATGGTGTTACCAAGACAATTCAAGCACTTGATGCAGTTTCTTTCTTTCTAAGTTGACCTCATGATTTGTTGATTTGATTTTGTTATTCTTTTTGAGTTTCTAAAATTTGTTTCCCTTGTTTGGTTATTGATTATATTCTTGGCCATCTGTAATAATTTACGACACTGTTGGTTTCATATATTAAAATATCAATAAGATTCTATTTAATCCTAAATAGACCGACCTGAAATATAGCAAAGAAATAGTTTTTTTTTTGTCATAAGTTCATAACATAGAGTGAAAATAGAGTATTCTGCAGGAAAACAAGGCAAAACAGAACTCTATTATAGTAAACGAAAAAATAACTAGATTTCTCGCATTCACACTGACCTGGGCCTTGGGCTTTAACACATAAACAAACCCATAATTCAAAAGTAAGCCGAAATAAAACCAGAAAATAAGTAAGAATTAAGACTATCTCTATTGGTTGTTCTTACAGGGTTCTTAATCAAAAATAGTGGTAGATCCCACTACTTTTCTTAAGAATCTAAAAATCTTCACTTAAGAATTACCTCTTACACTGTTTTGTAGATTCCATTAACACGTGACGATTCATGATTAATTTATTTTCTTTTTTTTCTTCAAAAAAATCAGAAAAATATATTTAATTTAGAATTCTTATGGATGGACATGCTCTAACCTCGTTTGTTATATTTTATCTATAAACAGCTATATATACTTAATGTAAATTACACTCATATAGTATGCCTTGTTTAGTGGTATGTGACTATGTGTCATCACTTTAGTTTCACAAATCTATAATATGAGGGAAATTCGTGCTCTAACTTGATTGCAAACTTAAAATCCACAAATATATTTTAAATTTTGAAATTTTGATTAAATTAGTCGAATAAGCTAATATCTCGATGGGCTTCAACTGTCAACAATTTACCAGCAATTGAAGGGTTGGGGTAGCTACGTTTTCAATCAAAATGCATTATTTTCAATAAAAATGCATCAAAAATGCACATTTTTATTTTAACAGCAACAGATCAGAATTTATTAATAAAATCAATTACAAAAAAATATTAATAAAATGTAAATACTTGATTGACTTTACATGTAAACGTAGTAACTCATTCTTACGGATAATTCAACTCAAAAATATTGACTTTACATGTCACTAATAATTCAACTACATAATCCTTTTCTAACTCACATAAATAACGTATATAATTTCTGACGTCTGATTGATCACAATTCAGAACATAATTATTGTAGTTGAATTAGTGTAAGTCATATCTCATGCACCTCTCTCGCTTTTATATATACGTTGAATACAATCATGGATGTTACACAACACCGTATTGAACCCGCCTGTTAGTTCATTACGTGTAGACCTCTTACTCGATATTTATAGAACAAGCAAAATAAAATGAAGATCGATAAAACGATAAAACTAAGAAAGGGAGTTCCATTAGAAATGATGGACAAGATTGGTAACTAATAAAGTTTAGAAGGTTGCATTTGTGTTTGGACGATAACATTCATCTCTTAAACATCTCCTCAGTCACATGTCAACAAAAGCTATCAAGATTCAATGTATCGACTTCGACATGAAAGAGATGATAATTGTTTTCTATGAGAAACCAGTTTGAAACTATTTCAACCGTAAATTCTAACGCTAAAAATGGAATACTTATAATGAAAGGTGAAAACTTTAAATTATACCAAAAAGAAAAAAAAAACTTTAAATTATAACCCTGATCGAAAATTCTATCTATTTTATTACTCGGTTTTAGACTTGGTATAAAGGTTCACTGCGGAAATTTTGTAGTCTAGAGATTGGTAAACCCATGAATTAGAGGTTTCAAAAAGTTGCTAACTAAATTATTTATAAAACCAACTTGAAATGTTGATACAACAACAGTAATTTAGTATCCATTGTTTCACAGTAACTATTGCTTTTTCAAGAAGAAGTTGTTTTGACATTTTTCTACAAATTAAGATGACACCTAACAATTATAACTAATCATTGCACTAAATTACATTGAAACATTAAGTTAGTTGATATTTTCTGTAGATATTTTTAACTTTTCACACATATTATGAAACTTGTACAATAAACATTTTTACATTTAACAATTGAAACCGAAGAAAATAAAATCTGAGGGATATAGCATTCTAGTTTCCATTTTCTCTGTGAACTTTGTTGTCACAAAATTAACATTACTTTTAGGGTCATGAAGAAGGGAAACATTATCTCGATGAAGTGATCATCTGACTTGCTCAATTCAGACATATTGAATTATTGAATCCAAGAAGACGTGCATCCTCTCATCTCAAACAAGCCACTTGATATATACCTTCTCTAGAGTTAATTTTTTTCTTTGAATATCAAGATGTTTGGGCCCAATCATGTAATTTCTTCGGGGTTGAAGCATGTAATTTCTTCGTACCCGAAACCATAACATGTTATGTAATATTAATTTTGTCTTAACAATCGAACCGAGTACTTCTGACACAATGGTGAGGATCATTTCCACTTGAGTATATAAATTTTATTTTGTTTAAATCAATTATTGAGGCACATTAATTACCGTTTAAACAGATCAACAGACTATACGAAGTTAGATTATTGTTTCACCTCATATAATGGTCGACTACAAGA